>PIJE02007257.1:0-13002 GCA_002895965.2 Coryphaenoides rupestris | reverse complement strand
GGCGGAGGTTTGTACCCAGGAGAGCTGGCAGAATGACAGCGGATAGATCCGAACAGGCGTGCTTTGCAGGGCGCACCAGAACAGGCTATTCAGTCAAAAAGCACAGAGGAGCCCCAGTTGTCCAATACAGGTGAGCCCTATACCGGCGAGGCTAGCTTCAAGCTACCGAGTGACAACACAGTAGCACTAGCGCATGTACAGACAGTTAAACTGCTATTTCATCGTCACAGTGTTAGATCAGACAAGCAGATTCTAACAGATGGGTTTAGAGTCCAATTGCACAGGACAACTTTCAACAGATCGAGATAAAACAATAAGAAGGGAGGAGGCGCAGCAGCAACTTGCCAGCGGTCCCTTCACTTCCTCATAAAGATAAAGACGGAAAAAAACACAAAAGGGAAAGTGAATCACAGTCCAACAGAAATGAATCATGGGAATCATGATTGTGAATCATAGGAGGTCCTGCAGGTAACTCACTCCCGTCGAGTGGGATGAAAAGAATATCGGCCAAATTTGCCAAGCCAGTGTATATTCTGGCAAACACTTTATCCAGCCATCTTAAATAAAAACAACCCAGCCCTTATTTATTTCCACCCCCCCCCCAAGCACCATGTGCGTGACGTGGTTTCACCACCAGCGTGGAGAGGTAGGCTGTTGTGGTGCGGCAACGCTGACGCACAGATGCACACACACGTGGTGGTGCAGGCTGACTCTGCCCTCGCATTTAGACCCCTGTAAAGTGTGTGGTGTTCAGAGAAATGTCTTGAATGTAAACCATGGCTTTACGTTGGAGTCGGGCTAGGCAGTAATTCACCGTCTTTGAATGGTATTGTATCGTTCATGAAATTAAGATATCGACTTATGGCGCTAAGCAATTTTATAGTCTAAATGAATTACGATGGGAACATAGGCCCTTAAAATGACAATACGTGGTTTTAAACGTCATGCATTACATTTCCATATACTTTCCATGACCCTCCACTTAGACTGTTTAGAATTCATAAGAATTCATCAGCGTATTGTGATATTTATCGATATTGTGTAAAATTCCCATAATAATCATAATAATAAATTTTTCTACATTAGAGACTATTTGTTCAAATAGCTTATTCAGCTTTATTCAACACCCTGCACCAAACAGCGTGACATGTTTGTGTGTCATTAAGTATTTATTACGTCCCTTGTTGGATACAAATGAAGAAGGCTTTCCTGTGCTGCATTTCTTCCACGTGTGCTCTGTGCTTGCTATGCACATCTGTGTTGGGGGGGGGGTACAATAAGTGTGAGGAGAGGTGTTGAACCCAAGGTCAGGGGTTAGGTGAAGTGAAGGTATCCGTGATAAGACACCCATCTTTGCACACACGCATGCATGCACACACTTTAACCATTGTCTTCTATGCAATCGCAGGAGATGACCCTGTGTACGGAGTACAAGCTGTTTCAGAAAAACACCAAGATGTGCAGATTCTTTGCCAACACATTGGTCCATTACATAAAGGTGATGTTTTCATGTGTGCGTGTTTGCTATTGAAAAACAATGATGGAGTTCCAAACGTTATGTAACTCGTTGTGTGACCTCTCAACAGGAGTTCAACTCTTTCCTGTCCAAGTATTGTGGCCACTTTCACCAACTCTACCTCCAGATCACCAGGTGGGTGGATTTGATTACGGTATGAATCTCGTACATTACATATCAGATAAGGTCTGGTACTGTTCCATCACCATTTTGTTGATCCCCCAAAGAAGACGGATTGGGGATGTGTGTATTTACCACCATGAAACCGGGCACCATACACCAGCCAACTGCTCTAAGCTCCTGGCTGTGTTCTGTCAACCCCTCCCAGTCTGTTCCCTCCCAGCCTGTCCGCCGTGGGCCTTCCTCCACCGCTGTCCGAGGAGCTGAGTGTGGCGGCACTGTTGCCCATGGACGCCCTTCTCGTCCAGCTGCTGCCCCTGCGGCCCTTCGCAGAGGTCGTGCTCGGGACGGACCAGCGTAAGTTTGAGCGGGGCTGGTGTCCTCTGGTTCAGTTGTTGTTTTTGTCATCAGCTGCTGCATCGGTCGTTAGCAGTGCATGTTCCCCTATTCCTCTTCTCGTTGTGGAAGGGATGTGGTGAGATGGCATCTCTCTCACAGCCAATACAGCTGCTGTGTGTAGTCTATAGTGGGAAATGTGTTACAAATGCATGCATCATTCTGTGGGTAAATTACCTGTATATTTTTCAAAAGCTTCTCTCGTGCCAAAAATAAGCTAGTGTGTGTCAATACACTGCATCTTTGGGCGGTCCTACTGCAATGACATCTTAATTGTGAGACAAATGCAAATGGATTTTTGTTAAACCCATTTGGTCCTGACGCGCAGAGCGGAGTGTTGAATGGCAGCTTCCTCAGTGCCTCCTGCTGGTGAGCACCCTGGGCCACCTGGCACCGCAGCCGGAGGAAACGCTGCAGCTCTGGCACCAAGGCAGCCGGTTCCCCGAGGAGACACCCAGGTTGCCACTGCTTTGCATGCTATGGCGTCGTATTGTACCATTGACTGTAACTTTTGGTCATGCAGACCAATGCAGTCCAAGTGGTGCTTCAATAAAGACGTTGCCTGTACCTTCTGCCCGTTTCCCCGACCAGGCTCCCCATCTACCAGGCTGTCATGAATGCCTTCCGGCTCTGCTGCACCGAGCGGCTGGTGCCCGTGCTGTTGCCGGGGGTGATGACGAAGGGGCAGGCCCAGGGCAGAGTCAGCCTGCACCACCACGTGTGTGTGCATCTGTGCGCCAGCGTTGCCGCACTCCCACCGGCCTACCTCCCCGCGCTGGTGGGGAAACCACGTCGCTCACATGGTGCTCGGGTGGGGGGTGGAAATAAATAAGGGCTGGGTTGTTTTAGTTAAGATGGCTGGATAAAGTTTGCCCAAATTTACACTGGCTTGGCAGATTTGGGCAATATTCTTTTCATTCCACTCAACGGGAGTTTCCTGCAGGACTTCCTATGATTCACAAGAGCACTTTCAGTTTTGTTATTTTATTTCTGTTGGACTGTGATTCACTTTCCCTTTTGTGTTTTTATTCCCTCTTTATCTTCATTTTCCCCAGGAGCATTGTTTGCTAGGAGCCGTGTTGCAGGCTGATTCGCAGACTGCCCTGCTGGCTACAGACGTCTGGTGTTTCACGGCGCGGTGAGAAGCCGCTCTCTGGAGCCCTGGCACACTGTGGACAATACGTGATGCATGGGGGGGTTCCTAATAGACCACTATGAGCGGTGCACTTCAGGTGTTCTGAAACGAGAACCCGGAGACCCCTGAGAACCTGAGAGAACCCCAGCCTATCCCTGTTGTCACCCCCCCCACCTACTTTGACACTTTAAATACCTAAACCCATACACTTGAAATAGTGCAAATGTACACTTTGCGAACATTTGTTTATTCAGTTTGTTCGTTATTTATTATGTTCATTATTAGTCGATTTATATTTGTTTGTTTGTTATGTATTGCATTTTTAACTATACTTGCCATCTCTATTTCCCCCTGTTATTCTGCTGCTGTAAACACCCAAACCAACACAGTGTTGATTTATCTTAGGAATGTGAATTAATCTTTATAAACACAGTCCCTATAATGTCAGCCATTGAGGGGGAAAAAAAGCTACAACACCATTGCGTGATTGTTCCACTGATAACGGCGTGCTCTGTGTCCTCAGGTATGGAACAGCAGAGCTCTGTCTGCAACACACCCTGCTCATAGCTCAGCTGGTGGGTAGAGGCCAACATGATATCACAGCATGTTGATCAAAAAGTGCATCTTGTAAACATGCGTGTATGTGTGTGTGAGATTTGGCATGGAGAACTACCTACTGCTTTAATCTGACATGTACATGTATAAATTGTATCAAACTTTAATAGGAGTATATTTAGGAGTCTGTATGTATGTATGTATGTATGTATGTATGTATGTATGTATGTATGTATGTATGTATGTATGTATGTCTGTCCATCGATTTCCTCGACAACCGTTCACCCGATTGACTGCACCCCAGGAAGTGCGAAGTCGAGTGTAAAGTTGTTTGGATGAGCGGTTCTTGAGAGGGTTGCAAGCTGCACTAGCACGACTTAATGAGGACATGTTGTGTACCTTTCTTGTCATTAGTGCCTCATTCGTCATTCTTAGCATCTCCATTGTAGTCATCATGCTATTCCCTTGAAACAACCCAAAAAACCTCCTCTAACCTCTTTAAACTGCACAACAAACAAACATGGTCCTAGGGCTTTGGTTCTCTGTGGCACTCCAGCAGAGGCGACGATTGGCGTCTCTGCTGGAGTCTCTTAACCACCACCATGGCACACTGCAGCACAATAAGCTGGAAAATCACACAATCAACCTTCACCCCCCCCTCCCGTCTTCTCTCTCCTTTTTTATGGCCGGACTTCCTCTCCTCCTGGGCGCCAACACGATGACTCGTCTGCCTGACACCTCCCCTGCGCCCCCCTGTGGTCCCCAGGTGAAGGTGTGTTTTTTTGGTCCGTTTTTTATTTGTGCCAGCGGATCTGTGTTTGTGGTGTGGGGTTGATGTAGTGCTTGGTCGTGTTGCACGATCATTCCTGAGTGCTGCTCAGAGCTTCATCGGTTCATATCCGTTTGCTATGAGCTGCAGCCACCAGTGGGTCAGATGGTAGTAACAACTACTCCTCTCAATTGTGCTTGCCCTTCTACGCTATCTCCTCCTCAGTGTTTAAGTCTCGAGAAGTAGTTGTTTATATGAACACTACTAAAGTCACTCAGGTGTGTCGCTCAGTGTTTGATTCCTGCATATCGTGTCCCCTGTCCGGTAGTTTAATTCTTGCATTGGTCTCATTTTTGCCTTGTCTTTTGTTCAAGCTCCATCTTCCCCTGGTTCTGCTATTTATGGTTCTCAGAACGAGCCCTAGCAAAAAATGTGTTGCTCTCTGGGGTTATAACGGATATTTGGTGCATATCTGTTTGTGCTCATGTTCTCACTTTAGATATATCCATGTCCAGATTATTTCGTTTCCGAACTAATAGATGTTTCCTTTTTTACTTGTGCAGTATAACATGGTCATTCTGTTGAAACTATAGATTTTCCTTACTTATGAATGCATTACCGTCACCACGCCTGGATCACACCCTCTTCACCCTCCCTCCCCCGTGTGTGTTAACAACTCCCATCTGCACCCAGGAAGACCTACACCGGGTGACATATGGCGGTTCTCTTCCCCCCCACCCATGTGTCTGGGCCACCAGCGTGCTCACCACTCGTTCCGTCCTACAGATGGAGCTGGTGGAGCGATTTCCGCCGTCGCGCGCGGAGAACCTCCCGGTGTGGCGCCACGGCCTCCTCCGAGCCCTGTCACCCGACGCCTGCCACAGGCTCCGGGCCGACATCACCGCCCTGACCCAACAGGCCCTGGACGGCTGGCGGGACGGAGGGTACAGGCTGGGGCAAGTGGACAGAGTGGTGAGGCTAGTCGATGACCATGAGGCAGGGGGAGGGGGTTGGATCTAAGGGGTCAGATCTAGAGGGTCACAGATGATTACAAGGCTGGTAGAGGAGTCGTCGGTGGTGGAGCTGTAGGTATAAGCATAGCCATGTGTACATAGACCCCACATTTGCCATTGGATCATAGGTCAACGTCGCCTCCGTCTTGGAGAGGCCAAGACTGGACTGTAAACACATACAAGTAAACAGGGGAGATGCAGTTTTTCTGATAAATAAATATATATGTGTATAGATAATGTCACTATACATAGATCATAAACCCTTTAATATAAAAACTAGTCACTGGAATCCATTGATAAATGTACACTTTTCATTTGACTATTATGTGTTTACAGGCCTTGGCCTCCAATATGTTGGTGGTGACGTCAATGTATTGGGTTGGCGCAGTCACTGTGGCGTCTATGTATATATACTGTATGTCTGGGTATGTATGTGTAGAAAATAGTGCTTGAGGGGGGGGGTTTGGAGGGGTTGGCGCGAGGGGAAGTCACGGGTGGTCTTGTCTATGGGGTTTTGTAGTAGTGCGTGTATGTCTGGGGTTAGTGTTTATGGTGAGAATATATGAGTGCTTGTGGGGGTGGCAAGGCGGTGGCCCCGGACGGCATATAAGAAGTATATAAATCGGGAAGAAAATAGTGGAGCATGGAGTGATCTGTATGTGTTAGCTTGTACTTTTCATGTAATATTTGCGTTTGTTGGTATGGGGTTGTCCACCTTTCTGTTGTCAGTGGAGGGGTTGCGAAATCTAGGTGGTAGCGTGTGGCTTGTTCCTGCCCAATAAGGCACTATCTCGTATTGGCGCTGGCGTGTGCCTCAATGTCATGAGGGTGTGTGCTGTATGTGATTGTTTTATGAGAGTCTTATTCTCATACGTCATGAGACCAATAGCATGATTGAGACAAGCTATGTTTTCGTAATAATATTGGACATAGTCTATTTGTGGGTTGGAGCTTGTGGTTTTAGTGTTCGTTGAGGTGTTGATGAAGTGTTGGGGGGGGGTGGTTTTTTTTTGTTGAGGGGTATCTCCGTGGAGGTAAGTGATTGGCCTCTTGATTGTGTGGGTGTCCTGGGGCTTTCTTATAGGTGGCCATTCTGTGGTTGTGTCTGTTGTGGTGTAGTGTGTGTGGTGGTGTGTGGTGGTGTGTGTTGTGTTGTGTGTGTGGTGGTGTGGTCTGTGGTGGTGGTGTGTGGTGGTGTGTGGGTGTGTGTGTTGTGTTTGTAGGTGTGTCTGTGTTGGTGTGTCGCATGTGCGCGTGTGCTATGTTGAGGGATTTTTGTAGTGTGTGAAGCCAGAGAGAGGAAGGACAATTGTAATGATTAAAAAAGAAAAAACACGAGGATGTGTGTGTATGTGTGTGTGTGTGTGTGTGTGTGTATGTCTGTGTGTGTGTATTTGTGTGTGTGTATGTCTGTGTGTGTGTGTGTGTGTGTGTGTGTGTGTGTGTGTGTGCGTGTGCATGTGTGTGTGTGTGTGTGTGTGTGTGTGTGTGTGTGTGCTGTGTGCACGTTGTGTGTGAGAGCAGTCAGTGGAGTGTGTCTCTGCATGTGTGTGTCCGTGCGGAGCCGCTCCCTGCTTTGAGGGATAGGAGAGCTTTTTGACATGTTAAGCCGGCAGGAGGATAGTCTTGCTCAGGCTGTAAGATCCCAGTAGTGTGCGCTGTGAGGGTGGTAGAGTACACATACAGGCTAGTTCAGTCAGCTTGTTCTGGCTTTCTGGGTGATTCGTTGCATATCGGTGGTCGATACTTTGTTTTGTACTTTATGGTACGCTGAGGTCCCTCTACATAGCTCCTGTTGTAAGGGACCCATGTGTGGCTGTGTTTGTTTGGTTACATCAGGGTGGTAGGGTCGCGCGCGCGTGGTACGATTCCAGTGCACCGCGTGCGTGGTGAGTTGCGCTGGCGTTGTCCCCATAACGGCGGCCGACCTGGGTTCTTTTTTTTCGGGTTTTGGGTGGCTGTGTCTGTTGTTGTTACATCAGGTTGAGGCCCACCCTGTACTCCAGTGCACCCTGCGATGGCTGCTGTCCATAACGGCCCGCCTGGTGAAGGCCGTCGACCACAACGTCATCTCCCAGGTTTCTCTTTCTCTTCAGTCTGCTGCATGACGCAGTAGTGGACAGAAATATTTGAGCGGCCTTCAAATGGAACAATAGGAGAGAAATGTGCGGATTGCGTAATTGGCCTGTGTGCCCTGACTCTAACCATGGGTGCAGGCGGTTGTGGATCAGCCTTTTGTCTGTGTTTATAATAGGTGGGGGGTTTGCAGCTGGGTTAGTTAAACTTGACATCCTTATTTCTTGCATCCTAATTATTTTGTTAAGTTTGACCCGTGTGTCTCAGGCCCTGCAGTGTGTCGCGGCGCTGGTCTCTCAGAAGTGTCCGGACCACGTGGTGCTGGCTGCCCTGGAGTTCCTGGCCTCCCTGGGCAAGGTGTTCCTTCCCCATGACAGCCAGGTACGGTATTAGGGGAGTGAAACCATGACTTCAGGAAACACATTGTCATTATGGTCCTATACTCCATTGTCACGCTGGTGTGGAATATAATGGCAGTATACTTGATCAATGATAGCCGTCAATGCTTAATAGGGACTGAATTGTAATTGTGTGCAAGGAAATTATGAGTTCGAGTCTGTTGATGTTTTTTTTGTAATGTTAAAAATGATGAGACAACCCTCGTTAGAGGCAGAGAGTTTCCACTCAGCAGTAGTTTAAAAAATAAGACAAATGTCCCTGCTTATTAGTCCATAATAGCAGTGATCTGGGGCTTTAACGTAGGTTATTTGTCGAAAGTTTTAGGTCTACAGAATTCTTGCCAAGTTGGTTATTGGCGCAATTTTATTAAACTTGTGATATTGTCCATTCAGATAAATTGCTCTAATGTTTTCTTGCATGTGCCATCTTCGCTGGTAGGCGTGCGTGGCTCCATCTGGTAGCCCATGATTCTGCCCCGTAGCTTTTGGTTCTGTATTCAGCCTGTTTAGGTTATGGGTCTGCCTTGCTGTGGTTGAAGTGTTCTCTGGTGGGCTTCTCCTAGTCAGTGCCCTGGTGAGCTTGTCGTCTGCGACTTTGCATGGTTGGGCATATTGTGTCGGTTGTATGATGATTGGAATGATATTATAATATGCTAATATATCGTTTTACTGTTACGCTATGCATGTCTTTTTTGTTCTCTTGTAGGTAGTCACAGTATAGATTCTGAGGATGGTGGTTTTTTTGTTGTTGTGTTGTATTCGTCTGTCCTATTGCGCTTGTGTCGCTGTGTGTTGTGGAGATCGCAATGGCGCACGGGTGGAACTACCTCTAAGACAAGTGTTGGGGTTAGGTGACCTCTCTTAGAGGTGCATGGAAACTATTCATAGAGGGGTAAGGGTTTTAGGGAGTGTTATTAGGAGGGCCGAGATCACCGGTGACTCATTTTCTGATGTCTGTCGTCAGACTGTTGTGTAATGCCCCAGTGAAGCTGGTGGGGGTGCGGTGGTGGGTGGGTGTGGGTCTTGGTGGTGGGTGGGGGTCTCGGTGGTGGGTGGGTGTGGGTCTTGGTGGTGGGTGGGGGTCTCGGTGGTGGGTGGGTAGGAGGTGGATCTCTATCGAGAAATATCAATTTAGGAGGATGGTTTATGTGACAAGAGACGGCGTGGCTCTGCATCTAGATATCGGTACTCCTGTTATGCTGCCTCTCTTATGCTGGTGATTCTCATTGAAGTGAGTCGTTATGTTTAAGTTTACTTGGCAGCGTGTTTAGGTAGTGTATATGGATAAGTGCTGGTTGGAGTTCTCCTGTTGGGCTGTCCCTCGTAGCAGCACGCAGCACTTCTGGTCACCAGACAAGCCGAACACAGGTTGTAATGGCAGTAGGGCTTCTGCGTGTACAGCCAATAGATGTTTGCGGGTGGACGGCAATTGAGTCGTGTCTCGTCCCTGCGTGTGTGTGTCATGTTCGAGAACTAAGACTTTTAAAGTCACCTTCCCAGCACACTTTGCCTTGCCTCGTTCCTGCAAGGCTCTAATAATCATGCATGCCCATTGTTATTGACAGTGTTTAAAGGAGATTCTGAGACCGCTTGGAATGGCGATTCACACTCACACCCAGTGGTATAATAGGAGTCCTTTAAGTGTTTGTGTAAAGGAATTATTAATAACCAATACCCATTGAGTGGTAGTAGTTATTGAAAATGGAAAGAAAGGGGCAAACACTTGGCTACGTCTATTCCTAAAATAGACTCCCCTAAATACAGATTACATTGAGATCGCCTGCCTAATGTCACAATGATCCACAGAGTGGTCAGGGCTTTCACACACAAGCTTGTCCTCGATCTGTCTTCTCTCTCAGCCGTGTCCTAAGAGAGCTCGGCAGGAGAGCAGCAGAGAGGAGGAGTACAGCCGCTACGTCCAGATGGCTGAGAGTGCTCTGAAGGCCCTGCAGGCTCTCGGCACCCAGGACACCGCCACCACTGCCCCGTCGCCACCACCACCGCCCCCACAGTGGCTGGAAGCAAAACTACAAGAGTTGCAGGCTTTGATAGCTGGGATCAGCCCAGGGCCACGCTCCACATAGCAGCAGCAGCAGCCCCACCATGTTGAGTCACATCGCTATGGTAAAGTAAGTAAAGCCTTGCTATGTGGAGCCAAGAAGATCATATCACACCTCTCAAGAATTAGACTTTCGGGTTACAGGATGTTTTCACTTGTTTTTCTGTAGTTTATTTTTTTTAAGGTTTACAATTAGCCTTGTCTTGTAATTGTTAAACCTTTTATTTATTGATTTGATTGTTTAATAAACATCTTCCCATTGACACCAGAAGTCAACTTTAAACTCATCACTGGGGCCTCACTCAATCCATATATTATATACACATTTTATTCTGTTTAATAAAAAGCTTTTCTGTGAAGTAAATGCATCGAATGATTTCGATGGTGATTTAACAAAATCTAAGGCTTTCGACACAGAACAGACAAGACAATAACTGGGTCATATATCCTATACCTTAACGTTTATTTCTCCAGCAATCCAGAAAGCTAATAAATTATATCCATCTCTGTAATCAACATTCTTAGTGCCATGTTACCACCCCTTCAAAAAACCTCAGACAAGCTATGTCTTCCCACAGAATTATCCTAATCATCCTAAAGTAATTTATGGCACAAAATAATCCAAACAGATGGAAACTAAGAAAAATAAAACATTTAGCCCAGCTCTAAGTATTGATTCTTCATATATTCTACAGTTTTAATCACAATTTGGCAGCCAAAAAAACCAAGTGATCTTGTACCCGTCCCAGTCTAGCTGGTTACACCCCACCCGTCTCCAGTACAAAAAGTTGAAATAACCTGATGTTGACACTGGCTTCAAGCATACGCAAATGTAAGCATTCTAAAACCGTATGCATCACTACTACTTCAAATGATGACTAGTAGACACCTTTCTATATGGGAGGAAAAGTTACTGTTCTTGGCTTATTAGTGCAATGTGTTGCATGACGATGACCAAGACCCACCCCGGACATTACATTTTAAGTTCCAGTGGTTTCCTCATGTCTGGGTGAGTGAGTGTCTTTGCTGACATTTCACTACCATGCGTTCTCATCCTCCCAGTTCAGGTCATCTCCGTCGCCCCAGCCCTCAGCCTCCGTCTGTGGAGAGGAACACATGTGCTTGAGGAGATTGGAGCAAATACATGAACATGTCAAGTTCACATGTCTTAGCCAAGAACATTTTCCAGCTTTTCCATTTGTTAGTAAGCGCGTTCGTGGAAACTAAGTGCATTTTATTTGCTATTAAAAGGATTGGAAAACACTTATTTGAATCTTTCGATTCAAATATCATTCAATTTGAAATTATTCAATCATTTTGATTACTTCTTAGCCACTTGCTTCAGAAACTTCAACCCATTCCCATCCCACTAATTAACATCATCAGGGTTCCCCACTTGAACAAGTCAGTGCTCACTTCTGTGGTCTCCGTCGCTGCGAATTTGCCGGTGATGGTGACCGCGTCGCTGGGCTGCGTGGGCTCACTATGGCGTCCGGCCGTAAACAGTCCGCTGTCAGTAAAACCGCCGTCCCCGGGCAGCACTAGGGTCGGCGAGGACATCTTGATGTCCGGCACCATGTCCGCAAACAGGTCCAGCTCGGGGTCTCGGTCTGGCCTCCTCCTCACCTCGATGGTGAACTCCTCCCCAAGCCCGCCCACCGACCCCCCGTTTATCCGGCGGGGTGCCGTGCCCTTGGTTCTGAACTTGGACAAAGCGTTTGGGGGTGATTTCTGAAGGTCCTTGTCCTCCTCACTCCACCCGTTGTCCCAGTGGGCCGCTCTCTCTATTTCCTCCTCATCTCCACCCGTTTGTCTCCAGGTTCGTAGGGAGAATACTGGTCTTGATGCTGTTGTTCTTCGAGGGGCTTTGGTGTGACTCAGCTCTTTGTTTTAGCACCATGCACTCCGTGTTATCTCATATGTAGGAGCTCTTACAGTTAGTTTTTATTGGTTTGTTGCGACAGGAGATGCCCCAATATGCCTTAAGAGCAGGTTTGCTATTTTTTTTTTCTTTCTGCACGGACGATGTTTTCTCGGCTGTCTGGTTTTGATTTGGTGGCTGGGTCTTGACACGTCTGACGCAGCTTCCCCGTCCTCAAAGTCGTCCCAGGGCTCTTCTTCCACGAGGCGGGGTGCGAGAGGCAGCTTGGCCGGAGGAGCTCTCTCAGAGGCCTGGATGTGGATCTGGACCGGCTGCCCCGACTCCCGCTTCTCCCCCTCCTCCGCGTCACTCCAGTCAGGCCAGTCGTCGCGTTGGACAGCCCTGGTCTCCGGCTGGTCGGGGCTGGACGTCAGGGACTCCAGCTCACGACTTTGGCTGAAGCCGTTCAGCGGGAGAGACATTTCTCTACCGATAGCTGAAAGGCAAAATTGAATCATTTAACTTTCTGGAAACGGGTTGGCAAGAATCCAAAGTTTGTACTCCATTGGCTTTCAGCGCTCTCTACCGATAGCTGAAAGGCAAAATTGAATCATTTAACTTTCTGGAAACGGGTTGGCAAGAATCCAAAGTTTGTACCCATGACGATAAAGAGGGCCAGGTCTGCTTACTTGACTTGGCTGGATTTGGGTAACTACTAAGGGACTCTCTACCACCCTGTAAACTGCTTAAGTCCTCCAGGACAAGCACCCCATCGCCCGGCGTTTTGGGGAACAGATTCAAGACCTTCGACGGCTGTGCAATCTGGGGATGGGGCCCACCAACTATATGGACAGGAGAAGCTATGGGGGAAAAAACAAATAATAATAATAATTAATTGCATTTATATAGTGCTTTTCAAGACACCCAAAGCTGCTTAACATGTCACATGTGAGGTAGGATGTATATGAAAAATACATCTTTAATCAAGGGCCTTTTCACTCGATGCACAAACGGCGAACATTGAAAACCAAGTAAGTTTAGCAAATCTTTTAAAAAGCTTTACTCAAAAGCTCGCATCTACATACATCTCCTGCGTCTCTGCTT
>PIJE02007256.1:0-7500 GCA_002895965.2 Coryphaenoides rupestris | reverse complement strand
CACACACACACACACACTCCCTCCCTCCCTCCCTCCCGGGGGATTGTGATGGAAGGGGGAGGAGAGGAGGAGACGGAGGAGATGGAGGAGAGTGGGGGTGGGATGGCGAGTATGTAGGCCTTTTACTTTGGTGTGTGTGTGTGTGTGTGTGTGTGTGTGTGTGTGTGTGTGTGTGTGTGTGTGTGTGTGTGTGCGGGAATACAATGTGCAGAGGGGAGCGAGGAAGCAAGGAGGGGAGGAGAGAGAAAGAGAGAGAGAGAGAGAGAATGGCAGGAGTTCAGAGAGGAGGAGAAGACGAAGGAGGAGGAGGAGGAGGAGGAGGAGGAGGAGGAGGAGGAAGGTAGTCAGGGGATGGAGATGCAGGGAAACACATCTGTATAACGTCAGGGGGGCCGAGGGTGGGCTCGGGTCCTGCCAGAGACCACCACCACCACCACCACCACCACCACCATCCCACCACCACCACCACCACCACCACCACCCACCTCTCCGTCTGGGACCTAAAGTTGGTGCTTGACGCCCCGTTTAGTGTTCATCTTGAAGCCATCACGTAAAACACAAGCTGGTCCTTCACGCCCACCGCCTCCCACCCGACACACACACACACACACACACACACACACACACAGCGCGCCATTAAGGGGGAGGCGGAGTTAAGCGTCGTCTAATCTCCCCCCCGTCTAATAAAGTTACTTTGAACGCCGACGACGGAAAGAGAAAAACCCCGAAAACGAGGTCGGGGGTCGACTCTTAAATGTCGAAAGTTTAAACGTCACTCGATGTCGAGACTTAATTCCTTGTATTGGGATTACAATTGAAAAAAATAACCCAAATATGCGTCATAATTTATCGCTTTTTTGTGCGTTTTATTGTTCTATCTTTTTATTGTTACGACTGCTCCTGAGAGAGAGAGAGAGAGAGAGAGAGAGAGAGAGAGAGAGAGTCTGTGAGTCATTCCGACACTCTCTCGCTCACCGTCTCGCCGCCTCCACCGTTAGCATCTCGCCCGCGTTCTCTCTCTCTCTCTCTCTCTCTCTCTCTCTCTCTCTCTCTCTCTCTCTCGCTTATTTATTTCGCTCGGGCGAGATACGGGGTTCCCCTTGGCACACACACGCACATACACACACACACACACACACACACACACACACACACACACACACACACAGCCTCGTCTCGACGTGCCAACCGCCTGTTGCATCCCCTCCTCTCTCTCTCATGAGCCTGGCTGAACGCCAACCACTCCCCCCCCCACACACACCCCCCCATCACAACACACACACACACACACACACACACACACACACACACACACGCACACACACACCCCCGGTCGTTAATTTACCAACGGATTATTGCCACAGGCTGCTCGCTGTTCGACAACGTCGTAGCGTGTGTGTGTGTGTGTGTGTGTGTGTGTGTGTGTGTGTGTGTGTGTTGTGTGTGTGTGTGTGTGTGTGTGTGTGTGTGTGTGTGTGTGTGTGAGGGGTGTTTACAACAGTTTAGCGACTCACTGACAGCCATTAAAAAGCCTTCATGGTCGCCCCTCAGTGTCAGAGAGAGAGAGAGAGAGAGAGAGAGAGAGAGACATAAGCCAGGGGTAAAGGAGGGGGGGAGAAGGGGGAGAAGGGGGCGGGAGGTTGGGTGGGTGGGGGGGGGGCGGCCATGTTTTGTCTGACACGCGTGATTAAGCGGTAAGCTAACGGCGGCGCACTTGGCTCGCTCTCTTATATCGAGGGAGGGGGAGAGGGAGAGAGAGGGAGGGGGAGAGGGAGGGAGGGGGAGAGGGAGGGAGGGGGAGAGGGAGGGAGGGAGAGAGAGAGGGAGGGGGAGAGGGAGAGATTTAGGTTTGTGCCAGCTAAGCGCATGTCTGCTTGTGTACCGCGAGCAAACAAACAAACACACACACACAGACACACACACACACACATGTGCACAAGCGCATACACACACACGTGTGAACACACAGGGTGTTGACACACACACACACACACACACACACACACACGCACACACACGCGTGTGCTAATCAACACGGTTGGACGAGACGTTCATTCACACGTTCGCAGACTGTAACAGTAAACATGTTTCGAGGCGTCGTTTAGCGCCGCGGCTCACTTCGCGTCGTTCCTCGTAAAAACTGACGTCGCCGGGAAAGACCGGGATTATGTTCCGGCACGAAGATAAACACACACACACACATCCAGACACACACACATCCAGACACACACACACACACACACACGCGCACACACACACACATCCAGACACACACACATCCAGACACACACACACACACACACACGCGTTGACACTTTGTTTATTGATCCCCAACTTATTACAATCCCGACTAATGATGACATGAGGATTACTGTGTTGATTTTAATTGATCCGCGCTCACACACGTGGATGGATGTGTTATGAGGAGCGATCTCGTTGTGTGTAATCCGTCCGTCTTTGTTATCTCGTTGGACGCCGACATGGCGGCGGCCGATGCGCTGCTCTTCGCTATTTTGCAAAGTAAATGTTTTCTTTGCGGCGCGGCGGACGCACGGCGGCGCCAAGATTTGACGTTTATGTTTCGCGAGATTTTTTTTTTTTTGCGATGCTGTCTGGCGAGCAGAATATTGTGTGTGTGTGTGTGTCTGTGTGTGCGTGCATGTGTGTATGTGCATGTGAGTGTGTGTCTGTGTCTGCCGGGGTGTGTGTGTGTGTGTGTGTGTGAGAGAGAGCGAGAGAGAAAGAGAGAGATCTTTGTGAGTGTGTGTGTGTGTGTGTGTGTGTGTGTGTGTGTGTGTGTGTGTGTGTGTGAGTGTGTGTCTGTGTCTGCGTGTGTGTGTGTGTGTGTGTGTGTGTGTGGTGTCAGGGATGTGTCTGTGTGTGTGTGTGTGTGTGTGTGTGTGTGTGTGTGTGTGTGTGTGTGTGTGTGTGTGTGTGTGTGTGTGTGTGTGTGTGTGTGTGTGTGAGAGAGAGAGAGATCTTTGTGGGTGTGTCTGTGTGTGTGTGTGTGTGCGTCTATGCGTGTGCCTGAGTGTGTGTGTCTGTGTGTGTCTATGCGTGTGCCTGTGTGTATGTCGGGGTGTGTGTGTGTGTGTGTGTATGTGCCTGTGTGTGTGTGTGTGTGTGTGTGTGTTCCCGGCTTCCAAACACGATCGCGCGTTAAATGACTCCAAAGCGTTTAGCGTCTGACACGTCGAGGAGACGTTCCAGCGCGCGCTCGGTTCCACGGTTCCACGGTTCCATATGGGATCCATTTTGTCATGTTTTCCTTCTCGATATACAGAACGGCTAACAAATTGCTAATCGTTAGCGGCTGCGCGGCGGGCCGACGAGATGCCTGCAGGTGTCAGAGGTCAGCGTCGTCTCTCTCTCTCTCTCTCGTCGAAAACCCGTCTCTGTCGGAGTTCCACGACACGTCGCGGTAATGTGGCCGACCTTTGACCTCTTGGGGGCGGGGAGGTGGGGAGGTGGGGAGGCACGGAGGAGGAGGGCGGGGGGGGGGGGGGCATAGTGGGTTGACGACCCCTTCGTAGCAATCAAGCTCTCCGTGTGTACGAGGGAGTTATTGCTGTTCAAAGGTGTCACAGAGCACACACTCACACACACACACACACTCGTGCACACCTGCAGCCCATTCGTCATGCTAATGCTCATGCTAATGCTCATGCTAATGCTCATGCTAATGCTCATGCTAATGCTAATGCTCATGCTAATGCTGCTCGACGTGCACGAAGCCTTTCCTCAGAATCAAAGTCTGACGAATCGGAATCAAAGTCGAATCGGAATCGGAACCCAGTCGACGGCGTGTGCTATGTCACTCCGATAGCGTCTTTAGCTTAGCCTTAGCGTTTAGCTCTGTGGTTTTCACACACACACACACGCACACACACACACACACACACACACACGCCGTATGACGTCGTGAGCCACAGGCAGGTCAGAGGTCAGTCAGGTCCTGCTGATGTTATAAGGACAGGGGGGATAGGGAATATATATATACAGTATATACAGTATATCGGCATACATATATACTGTATATATATATATATATATACGATGCTATACTATACTAATACTACAGTAGACTCACAGCTGGGTTGACTAGACTTCACAGGAAGTGAGTCCCAGGAAGTGTTTATCGACGGAACAAGTGACAAATTACTTACTTGCCAAAAGAGTTTTTCTTCGTCTCTCAGGGTTTTGGTTTTTTTTGTCCGCCGGCCAATTTGTCGCTTTCGATGAAGCCGATTGGTGCTCAACACTCGGGGGCCCCCGCGAGCTGATTGGCTGTAATGCGTGGCAGCTGCCGGGGGAGGGGGGGGCGGGGTCAAAGGCCACGCGGTCGAGCGCCCGGCTGTCACGCAAGCGCCCGTGCACATCTATATGTATAGGAATGGAGACGTGGGGGGAGAGTGACACCCGTGGAGAGAGACAGGGAGACAGAGAGAGAGAGAGAGAGAGATGGAGATGGAGAGAGACATCAAGAGAGAGAGAGAGTGTGTGTGTGTGAGAGAGAGAGAGAGAGAGAGAGAGAGAGAGTGTGTGTGTGATTGAGATGTTGTGTGTGGTGGTAGAGGAGTCATGTGTGTGTGGTGTGTGGTGTGTGTGTGTGTGAGTGTGTGTGTGTGTGAGTGTGTGTGTGCGTACGTACATGTGTGTGTGTGTGTGTGTGTGTGTGTGTGTGTGTGTGTGCGTATGTGTGTGTGTGTGTGTGTGTGTGTGTGTGTGTGTGTACCTCACCCCCCAGTCCTCACAAGAACAAAGACATGGTGAGGTGGAGCGGCAGGTACTGTATGTCTCCCGGGCCCCGCCCCCTTCCTCCTCAGCGATAGGCTAGACTAGTAGAGGGGGGGGGAGAGGGGGGGGCGGGGCTTGGATCTCGGTAGGTCGGTTGACGGACAGGCCTCCTAGTATACTCTACTGTAGTTAGGGCACACCCCCCCCCCGCCCGCCCGCCCCCCCACCGGATGATCGCCAAATCTCTGTGGAAGCGATACGAGGTAGAAGTTCGGATTCGGGGCGGCCGATTTGTTCTGATATCTCGGAAAAAACTTTGGAAGACCGACACACGACACGACACACGACTACACACAGCACACACAAAGCACCAAAGGAAACACGACATTCAACACACACACACCCCCCTCCCTCTTTCGTCACAGCTTATCCAAGCCAGTTTAACGGGGCCTTGTTTTTTGATTCCCTCCCATCAATAACGGGGCAAATCCGCCCGTTAAACAAGGCTTTATTGCGACGGCGGCCGACGCTCTGGATAAACACACCACACAACACACACAATGCACACACATCACAACACACACACACAACATGACACTACACACACACGGCACACACACACACACCACACGCGCTCATCACGACATTTCGACAACAAGCCTCCGTGGCCGAAGGCAATTAACTCTCCGCGTCTCCATAGTGTTTACTTGTTGACTCGATAGATCGAACGCTTCATGATTTTATACATTGTTTCCTTTGTGCTCCACGTGTTTGGGGGAGCCCCCGGGCGTATTGGATGGGACCTTGTAAGCCCGCCGCGTGGCGATTTTGCGGATTTGAACCGCGACAAACGGTCGCTCTCCGGTCTGGAGTCAAGAAGCTGTCGAGCGAGAATCAATTATGCGACAATTAAGGCTTTCCTTGAATCTTTGCCCGTCTCAAAAAAAGGAAAACGAGACGAGACGGAGGATTCAATTTATTTAATTGTGGATTTATCCCTGGATTTTTTTGTTATTTTTTGTGTGGCAAGCCCCAAATAAACGAATTTATTTTCTGATTTTCATAAAAAGAATAAAAATAAATTATACTCTATGTATATTGCTATTTGTAAATGTAGCTTTTAAAGCCGGCACCGCGACGAGCACCGAGATCACAGCTCCTCGCTCTTGCGCGGTGTGGATCACGTTCTCGAAGCGCGCTAATCCATTCGATAATTGAGACCTGTTACTTCACAGGATCGCACACCGGTGTTGTACGTTGGCGTGTTGTGTGTGTGTGTGTGTGTGTTCTCTACCGGGGAGAGAGAGAAGAGAGACGACGGCGATGCTAATGTGTCTCGTTTACATGTTTGTTGTTGTCACCCAGGCGCCGGGGGGGGGTGTGGAGGGGGGGCGGTGCGGAGATAAACGGCGAAGAAAGAAGAAGAAAGAAGAAGATGAAGGAAAAAAAAAAGGGTATGCGAGCAGGGGAAAAAACCGCTAAATAATACAACAATTACAAAAGCTTCTAAAACAACCCCACCCTTTTTTCCTCGGTGGTGTGCGATCGAGAGGTAGAGAGAGAGGAGAGAGAGGAGAGAGAGAAGAGAGAGAGAGAGAACGAGAGATTTGAATATCTATTATTTACACTAAACTTTGTTGACGCGGTCGGAATTACTAAAGCCGATCCGAGCGTCGGATCAAGATCACGGCGCGGCTGGCGGGCGTGGCTGCGGCGCGGCTGGTTGCAATAATGATGCGGCTGCTAGCTGTTTGCTCGCTTGTTGGTTTGCATGACGGCCAAATACGGTTGAAATGTTGGTTGGGGTCCCACCTCCTCCAACCACCACCGACCGACCGCCCACGCAGCCCCCAGTCCTTCCCAGCGCATTAAAAATAGAATATGCAACGGAGCAGAAGAGCTACGAGTCCTGCTGCGCCCCGGCATGAATATTAACAAAATGAATATTACAAACGGAAGAGAAACTTTTGTTGCTCTGTGTGTCCGGTGTGTGTGTGTGTGTGTGTGTGCATACAGTATCTGTGGTGTCGTTTGTGGGTGTAGCAGTATGCGTTTGTTGCATGACAAAATCTCGTGTGTGGTTGGTGTGCATTACAGTATTGTGTGTGTGTTTGTGGGTGTGTACATATTGCATGTGTGTGCATACAATATTCCTTCTGTGTGTGGTGTGTGGTGTGTCTGTGTTGTCAGTATGGCATGGGTGTGTGGTGATACCAGAATCTGTGTGTGTGTAATGTGTGTGTCAAGTGGTGGTCGAAGTGCCAGTACTCCTGTATGTGCTGAAATTCGACCGTGTTCTCACATCCAGCATCATCTGGTTGCTGTGGCAGGACCTGAAACACAAATTCACATTTTTAATGTGAGATATCTACATTGGCTGAAGATGTTTGAAACATGAAAAACTCGTAAACTTTGTATATTTAGATGAGAGGGTGGCTATCAATAAACCATACCGGAGTTGCTGTGTCTTCCGCAGGACGGTTTCGCCGATGTTTGGATCTCTTTTCATGACTCCTACCCTCGCGACATCTCGGCTCGGTCTCGGCACACCACTTTGTTACGCACGATGCGGTACACCTTCTGTTTTGCTGCCAGTTGAGGTGATGGCGAAGCACCCCACCTTTAAAAACTTCAGCTGTTTCAGTGCAACGTCCATATTTGGCTCCGGCTGTGCTGTTGTGTGTGTGGTTTGTTTACTGTGGACTATTAACTTTCCCGTTTAATTGGAATCCTCCATGTGAATTGCTAAGTAAATAATCTTCT
>PIJE02007254.1:0-2500 GCA_002895965.2 Coryphaenoides rupestris | reverse complement strand
CACACACACACACACACACACACACACACACACACACACACACACACACACACACACACACACACACACACACACACACACACACACACACACACCACTACACACACACACACACACACACACACACACGTAGGCATGCAAGCATACACACACACACACACACATACACACACACACACACACACACACACACACACACACACACACACACACAACACACACACACACACACACACACACACACACACACACACACACACACACACACACACACGTGACCGAGACCTCCCTCAGAGAGTTCACGTGATGTGATGTTAACACTGCGTGACGTAAAATGTCCCAAAATGTGTGTGTGTGTGTGTGTGTGTCTGTGTGTGTACATTTTGGTGTGTGTGTGTGTGTGTGTGTTCTGTGTGTGATTTGATTAGCAAGACATGGACAGAATGTAAGCATCCTCCCCCCTCCCCCCGCCCCCCCGCAGGCTACCTGATGGAGCGCAGGAAGGTGGGCTCCGACCACTGGACCAAGCTGAACTTCGACGTGCTGGAGGGCACGACCTACGAGGCCAAGAAGATGATCGAGGGCGTCCTCTACGAGATGCGCGTGTTCGCCGTCAACGGCATCGGCGTGTCCCCGCCCAGCGCCAACTCCACGCCCTTCATGCCCATCGGTGCGTTCACGTTCCCACACCGCTGACCCCTGACCCCTGAACCCCTGACCCCTGAAAAACAATTCATTTTTATATATGCTGCACATTTGTTCTAAAATAACGCAGAATCGCTTCGTACGCGCGCTGCGGGAAGAATCGTGGTCGGAAAACTGCAACGACGTTCCCGTGGGAAATCTGTGGACAAGTTTGTGCATTTATTCATCGTGTGTGTCAGAGGATCTTCAGACCAGGATCTTCTGACAACGCGGCGAACAAAGCAGAACAAACTTCCTTTCATTTAGAACATAGAGAGTTGCGGCGGTTTGCCACTGAAACACAAAACCAGCAGAATTCATCACGTCTGCTTGATCACCTCAGAGATCAACAACACAATCACAATCAGACGGTGATTCTTAGCGACGGCGCCGCGGACAACAACTCGAGTAAACACGCCGACAACACACGTGTGTCCTGTAAATAGAAATACAAAATAACTGATCGACGCGTCGTGGAGGAGGAAGGACATCATTGTACAAACATCCAGATGAATAGATTCAGGAATAAATAGATTTTATTTTTAGAATTGCAATAATAGTGTGATCAGCCATCGTGAGCCGTTCCACAGTTGCCATGTGACGACCGTCTAGTGACATCACAAGTGGGAATGTCCACCCAGATGTAAGCTGACCAGATCAGTTTACCCGTCAGTCGGTACAGTACGGTACAGTCCACTGGGTGAGGCTGGCAGACTGATCTGGTAATCATACATCTAGGCGGACATTCCCACTTGTGATGTCACTAGACGGTCGTCACATGGCAACTGTGAAACGGCTCGCGATGGCTAATCACACTCACACACCTGGTGGTATAATATGTCCCCTTTAAGATGAATCAGACACACACACATACACACACACACACACACACACACACACTGAGTGTGTGTGTGTGTGTGTGTGTGTGTGTGTGTGTGTGTGTGTGTATGTGTGTGTGTGTGTGTGTGTGTGTGTGGTGGGCATTTGACACCGTGGCTGTGATTGACTGGCAGCTGATTGACTTCGAACAGAACGGTGCGCATGAGAGACAGAAGGTTGCGTTTAACGACATGCGTGGCGGCGGCGGCGGCGGCGGCGGCGGCGGCGGCCGATGTACGATGAGTGACGCCCGTGAAACGCGATCTCCGTGCGCGTCGCGACGTAAACATCACAGGAGCAGCTGACGCGCACAGCTGACTCGTTTAGCCTCCCGACACTCCAACCGCAACCACAACCTCCTCCCCTCCCTCCTCCTCCTCCTCACACACTCTTCGTCACTGGAGGAGGAGGAGGAGGAGGAGGAGGAGGTTTTGGGCATGGAGTCACCCCCTTTCCTGAAGGACAACCATGGGCGACGAAGACGCAAGGAAGATGTGAGCGATGGAGATGTTGTTGTTGTTTGTTGTTTGTTTGTGAGTGTGTGTGTGTGTGTGTGTGTGTGTGTGCATGTGTGTGTGTTCATTGTGTGTGTGTGACCGTGCCTGCATGCGCTTGTGTGTGCATGTCTGTGTGTGTGTGTGTGTGTGCGTTCTGTGTGTGTGTGTGTGTGTGTGTGTGTGTGTGTGTTGTGTGTTATGGTTGTGTGTGTCTGTGTGTGGTTTATGTGTGTGGTTGTGTGGTCATGTGTTTGTGTGTGTTTGTGTGTTGTTGTGTGTTGTGTGTGTGTGTGGTTGTGTGGTGTTTGTGTGTGTGTTGTGTGTGTGTGTGTGTGTGTTTGTGTGTGTGTGTGTGTGTGTTGTGTGTGTGTGTTTGTGTGTTGTGTGTGTGTGTGTTGTGTGTGTGTGGTCTGCGTGTGTGGGTGTGTGTGTGTGTGTCA
>PIJE02007253.1:0-13019 GCA_002895965.2 Coryphaenoides rupestris | reverse complement strand
CTAACTAACGCCGTATCTCCCCGTCCCGACACCAGGAGTCGGGAGACCTTGAAGCCGACAGAGAATAACTTTACCTCCGGCGTAATGACACGGCCGCGGAGCGAGGCCGTAAAACCGTAATCATCATTAATGTATTCTTCAAAGGTAAATTATTTCAAACCGGCTCGTCGGCGATTCATAACGATCACAAATGTGTCCACCCTGGGAATGATGCGAGGTGAGGTGAGCATCTCCCTTCTCATCTGACCGCTTAATTCGTCTCGGTCCGGTCTGTGCGCTCGCTGGCTCGGTCGAACATTACAGAGGAGGCCCTCTGACAGCCGCGAGGACGCCGCTGGAATAAACACAAATTAGCCTCCTGTCTCCGCTAAATGCCAGATCGTTATGCCGCGTGTCGCCGCACTATAAATAGTGTTCCAACACTTTGCTCCTCAGACCTCCACCGTGGGCTGGACCTCAGTCGTGTTTCCAACAAAGTACAAAAAAAAGTTGCGTAAAAATCTGTGAAGCAACGCGATATATATTGTTGTTTCTCCCTCAAATGTACTTATTGTGCGTCGTGTTGGACAAAAGCTTCCGCTAAATGCCTGGAATGTGACTTGGTCTTCTTGAGATGAATCTCAAAACGTGTTCACAATATTAAGAAAGAGGGAATCCCCCTGGACCCTCCTACATTGGTCGGTGTTTGTTATTAATAATGTGATTATTGTGATTATTGTGATTATTGTGATTATTTTTAGTGTTATTATATCATCTTATTTCAAGACAGTAAGGTAGTAATTCAGACACAGATATTTAATGTATGCGTGTGCACAGCAGCCAATATTGTGTTTGTCGTCCATCCGTCCATAAATGGGGTAAAAAAAAAACCATTTCGCTTCACTAATTTGTAAATCCCGTCTCCGACCACCCTGGCTGTACGCCGCCGCGGCTGACAGCGGCTAATCCCCCATCTTTGTTTCTTGGGGGGGGGGCGGGGAGTGGGGGCGGCGGACACACGGCTGTCCAGACCCACAGATCTGAGCCATCAACCTTTAAAAGTTAACAAGTTGTCCGGGGAAATGCCATTTGTTTCCCGCTCAATGGGAAATGTCAGCGCGTGATGGAACGCCGGATGAAGCGGCGGTCCGGTAAAAACCGAGCGGCGCGACTTTGAGGGCTTCATGGCGCTCCGACGCGCCCGGAGATGTTGAGTCGGGCACCAGACTGTAGGCCTATGCTGACGTTGCTGTCGCTGATTTGGGTGGAGTTAATGTGTGCTCTGTAGGTTGGTGTCTGATTTGGGTGGTGTTAATGTGTGTTCTATAGGTTGGTGTCTGATTTGGGTGGTGTTAATGTGTGTTCTGTAGGTTGGTGTCTGATTTGGGTGGTGTTAATGTGTGTTCTGTAGGTTGGTGTCTGCTTTGGGTGGTGTTAATGTGTGTTCTGTAGGTTAGTGTCTGATTTGGGTGGTGTTAATGTGTGTTCTGTAGCTTGGTGTCTGAATTGGGTGGTGTTAATGTTTGTTCTATAAGTTGGTGTCTGAATTGTGTGGTGTTAATATGTGTTCTGTAGCTTGGTGTCTGATTTGGGTGGTGTTAATGTGTGTTCTATAGGTTAGTGTCTGATTTGGGTGGTGTTAATGTGTGTTCTGTAGGTTGGTGTCTGCTTTGGGTGGTGTTAATGTGTGTTCTGTAGGTTAGTGTCTGATTTGGGTGGTGTTAATGTGTGTTCTGTAGGTTGGTGTCTGATTTGGGCGGTGTTAATATGTGTTCTGTAGGTTGGTGTCTGATTTGGGTGGTGTTTGGATGGTGTACATGTGTAGGTTCTGTCGGTTGACTGAAGACAGACGACTGGCGAGGCCAAGCTCTAATCCTTTTGAATATTCATGAAGATTTAAATTTGGCAAAACAAAATGAATGAAGAGAAATAAGCCACACACTCTGATCCTTCATATAATATACATGTTCTGAATTTCTGCTATATTTAAAAAATGAGGACCGACAGACAGATTTAAAAAATCTGCTAAAGGCAAAATATACATATTTTAAATATATATATATATATATTGGTCCAATTTTAAAAATGCTAAATGTGTCTAAAGAAGATAAAGTATTTAAAATACATTGCATTTAAACATTTCCAATTTACTTTGAAAGTGATTTGTATGTCAGTGAATGTGGCAAATATCGTCCCAAATACTAAAGATGTTTCCGTGATGAATTGTTCCACATGTGAACATATTCCAAATCGGAATTATTACCGTTCCATTAAGATGACTAACGTTTTAACAAATGGCCTCTCTTAGGTCCTATTGCCACTTTATTGCATCACCAAAGATAATATATACAAAAAATAAACTCATGGATTAGCATAGATACTTTACCTTTATGGCACTGACTCCCTCTCTCTCTCTCTCTCTCTCTCTCTCTCTCTCTCTCTCTCTCTCTCTCTCTCTCTCTCTCTCTCACACACACACACACACACACACACACACTCACACTCTCTTTCTCTGTAACTCCCTTTCTATCTGTCGCTCTCTCTGACTTTCTCTGCATTAATTTTATCAATTACATTTACTTCACTATATTGGCATTAATGATGAAACATTAGAACATCAGAAAACAAACAGACCACAACAAATGATCTCAAATACATTCCACAAGATATATAATGTTAATGTAATATAATGTCTATTCTGTCAGCATTGTCTGCACCATCACGTGGAAACAGACCTAGTGTAGACCTAGACCTATAGACCTAGTGTATAGACCTAGACCTATAGACCTAGTGTATAGACCTAGACCTATAGACCTAGTGTATAGACCTAGACCTATAGACCTAGTGTATAGACCTAGACCTATAGACCTAGTGTATAGACCTAGACCTATAGACCTAGTGTATAGACCTAGACCTATAGACCTAGTGTATAGACCTAGACCTATAGACCTAGTGTATAGACCTAGACCTATAGACCTAGTGTATAGACCTAGACCTATAGACCTAGTGTATAGACCTAGACCTATAGACCTAGTGTATAGACCTAGACCTATAGACCTAGTGTATAGACCTAGACCTATAGACGTAGTGTATAGACCTAGACCTATAGACCTAGTGTATAGACCTAGACCTATAGACGTAGTGTATAGACCTAGACCTATAGACCTAGTGTATAAACCTAGACCTATCGACCTAGTGTATAGACCTAGACCTATAGACCTAGTGTATAAACCTAGACCTCGTGTATAGACGTAGTGTATAGACCTAGACCTATAGACCTAGTGTATAAGACCTAGACCTATAGACGTAGTGTATAAACCTAGACCTATAGACCTAGTGTATAGACCTAGACCTATAGACCTAGTGCAGACATAGACCTACAGACCTAGTGTAGACCTAGACATACAGACCTAGACCTACAGACCTAGTGTGTAGACCGAGACCTACAGACCCAGTGTAGACCTAGACCTACAGACCTAGTGCAGATCTAGACCTACAGACCTCGTGTAGACCTAGTCCTACAGACCTCGTGTGGAAACCTAGTCCTATAGACCTTGTGGAGACCTAGACCTACAGACCTGCACATCACACATTTATTTATTCTCATTCACAAAGCGTGTGTCCTCTTTTTTTTATTTTAATAGAAAAATAGTGAGACACTTTTACATTAAAAAAAATTAATGTTTTGTCGAGTGATAAATGTCTTAAAATAAGCATCTTAAGAGCTTAATTTTTAACTGTTCTCTGGGGTATTCTGTGGTTAGCTTGCGCGGCGTTTAAGGCTAGCACAGCGGTGCTGCTGAAGTCGCTATTCAGCCAATCAGAGATACACGGACCCGCTGCCAACCTCTGAACACCACAATTATTTTCAAATGAGTGACAATGACAGAGTTCTCCAGCCCGTGGGGATACATAAACCCCAACATGACTAATACTAATGTCACTTCCTTCCACCGCACGCATGTTCATTTACATAAGTTTATAAGGAGCTTATGAAGGGAACTCTAAAGTTAGTATTCATAATGAGGTGCTGTTGTGGATCCTCTCTCAGATAGCGGGCCGGCGATATCATTCATCCTGAAACTAAAACGTCTTCCTACAGGTTGGCGGTCTTCTGCTGTGTTTTTAATTTAGATCCCTCGACTGAAGACAAGGATCACAGTTTCAGGTACAGTAAGATAAAAGAAAGGAAAGCATATACAAAAGGGTTTGCCAACATCTTAGAATATAAGATAAAGAAGAACATGAAACATATGCAATATATGTAATAATTAAATCATTCAAAAATAGGCCTGCTATTATACTGCTATTATAATATTGTATTTATTGTGGAAAACATACCAGTGAAGCATGAAAGTTATTATTTGAATTAATTATTAACCTTTTGGAAGAGTCAAATAGCATACAACATTCTGTCGCCATTGTCATTCTGTCAATCTTCTAATCATAACATATTAGTACATTTTAAAGTTTAATGCAGTCAGTTTTGGTGCAAATTAAATGTAATTAAATGTTGTCTACCGTCAATGTCGATTGACGGTAGACGGAGTTGTCAGTTTATGGACTGATACACTGAGTGTCACCATACACACCACCAAATCTGAACGTTTGAAAACATTTTGTATGAATAAATTCAAATGTGTGGAAAAAGTGTCAAACCAATGACTTCAAATCTTTGAATGCGTAAAGAAATAACTGGATGAATAGAATGCCCGACCTCGTGACGGGATTCCGCGGAGGCGACTCGATTCAAAGTCGAAATTATTTAAACGTTGACCCCGTAGGTCACATGACGTAGCGCAGGCCAACCGATATACTCGCTCCAGTCCAGAAAGGCAGAATGCTACGAGCTGCGGGTGCTTGTTTAAAACATTGCGTTGCTCGAGGACACAAGCCGAGCGCTGCATGCAAATGCGTCTCAAGTGAACGCACCTGTGACTCGGCAAGGTGCTAATGCGTCAAACAAATTAGCGTTATGAAAACTAATTTGCGTTATTGTTGCATTAACTTTGACAACCATAATTAAAACATTTGAATGAATCGTGTAGCAGAGTCTCCTGCCACAATGCCACACAATGTGTGGCTTCTTTTGGGCTCCTCCAAGGACACAGGCAGGGAGTGGGGGTTAAAAAGTCTGATTTATTGCAATGATTAGAGACATGATATGACATGGACAGGGCAGATGGGATATGCTAGCATGCTAGCGCTCCCTGAGTGTGTCACCTGATGGCTGACTTAACCTGTGGTGCACTTATTAGCCAAAGCACCACAGGCTTGTAGCCCCGCCCACCCCGCCGAGACTCTAGCTGGGCCAGGTGTGGCCAATTAATTGAGCCACCAAGCACACGCACTCCCACCAATCAGTTCAAGACGTGGTTACACATCAACAGATTTTTACACATTTTACTTTTGCAGCTGTGTTTGATTCCATATTAGTATTGGGTATTAAAATGAGCATCGTTTGAGTCTTTCATCCATTCAAGGATGATATTAGCTCTCAAGAGGAGAAGTATGGAAGGTGTAGAAGCCACGTTCTGCATGGCCACATTCATCACCACAAGCTTAACTTAATTGCGTGACCAAATTTGGTTGCTGAGATAAATGTTTAAATGACAATTTTCGGGTCTTCTTAAATTATTCACGGGAGCATTATATCTAGTGTTTAACCGCAAAGTACCCCTTGATTGAATCGATCATAAAAAAAACTATATTTGAATCACAAGGAGGCGGCCGCGCAGTGGGAAATAGATTGCGTTTAATTGACAAATTACATCGGCTCAATTAGTCTCTTACTTAATTCATCTTTGTAATGTGAATCTTTCAGGATATAAATGTTCTCCGCACTGCTATTTTCAGAGCCCCTTTCTCCCCTCTTATGTGGACATTTATATCTTCTCTGGTGAGGAGAGAAAGGGCATTGGCCCAGAAGAGGAGAGAGAGAGGAAGTTAAAATGAGGTGATTTAGGATTAAAAAAAAGTTTGTTTTCACAGTTTTGTCTATGAGGGTCAGTTAAGTTGGTTGATGGCTTCATGGGTAGTACTGGTGGTATTTTTAAAGTAGAGCAAATCGGGGAAGCTGGAGGTGGCAGTTGGGATGTCGGGATCAGCCTTCCGACCCAAGGGTTGAGGAATCGAACCCCAATGTCCACTGCACAGTGTTACTCCACCCGAGGGCAAGATGACCCATGACCCCTACCTCCTCCTCAATTACCTGTATCTGAGTTCACTGCAAGTTGCAAAATGACTAAATTAAATACGGTTGGCCTGTTTTCACCCACCAGGAGCTACACCAAGAGAAGAAGATCGTGAAACTGTGTCTTACTCAGCAGCAGAAATGCTAAGCCAGCAGTAGAAGAGTAAGAGAACTGAATCGTATTGTATTGTCTGTAGTGTTTTGACAGTTTGGACTGAGGTCACTGGTTTTTGCTTGTTTTGGTGTCATGACTCCTGTGTCTCCGCCCTTTCCTGTCAAACTACTGCATCTAATTCTCTACGAGGCCTCCGTGCGTTGGTGAGCAGAAATCTGCCGTCCAGTTTTACTGTCCTAGTCCATGAGAGTATTGAGGCGAGAGGAACGGTTGTGTTACCTCTACATTACAGTACAGAGTCCAGGGACAGACATGTTACCTCTACATTACAGTACAGAGTCCAGGGATATACCTGTTACCTCTACATTGCAGTACAGAGTCCAGGGACATACCTGTTACCTCTTCATTACAGTACAGAGTCCAGGGACATACCTGTTACCTCTTCATTGCAGTACAGAGTCCAGGGACATACCTGTTACCTCTTCATTGCAGTACAGAGTCCAGGGACATACCTGTTACCTGTTCATTGCAGTACAGAGTCCAGGGACATACCTGTTACCTCTTCATTACAGTACAGAGTCCAGGGACAGACCTGTGACCTCTTCATTGCAGTACAGAGTCCAGGGACAGACCTGTTACCTGTTCATTGCAGTACAGAGTCCAGGGACAGACCTGTTACATCTACATTACAGTACAGAATCCAGGGACATATCTTTCACCTCTACATTACAGTACTTAGGTACTGAGAAAAAATTGTGGCCCCTCTACATTACAGGAAAGATATCATCGATCTTATCCGTACTCTTAAAGGGAAAAGCCTATTTTTTTGTTTTGCTTCATCTTGATAAATGGGCCATTAGACAAGGTGGAGTTCAGAGATATACAATTAAATACACCTGCTTCCAAACTCAGGGAAACAAATCATTTTGAAAAGAATAAAGAGGCTCTTGTTAATTCATAAAAGCTTCAATAAATATAGGTGAAGAATTTGAAATGCCGAAGTGTTTTTCTCCACCGCTATTTGCCTAATGACGGCCATTTGTATGCAAAGTGCTAATCTCATATTGTTGAACCTTCTCTATGTGTCTCTATACTCTTTGCGTCTGGGGGTTTGAAACCAGCCACCAGGTTGTTGGAGTCCCGGTTCCACAGCTGACGCTCCCCACAGTGAAACCACGTGCGGGTTCGGGGCACAATCGGGCCTCCTGTACACTTGAAAGTCCCCAGAGAGTGTCTCCCATCATTAAACGTTATACCCTCCCTCCCCCTCCCTCCCACACTGTCCCCGTCTCCCCCATCATCACGCCTCCTCGTCCTCCTCCTCCTCGTCCACGACCGGACGGCACCACGCTGAGCGGCGTCCAACCTCACCTGCGGACATCTGCCCGCCCAGATTCATGTTAATTTATATGGAAATATGCATAAAGACTTATGCATTAATCCATTGATTAATGATTGTTATGAATATTAATAATGCATTTGTATGATATACACTTTAGTCTGTGAAGCACACGGTACATTAGCAAGAGAAAAATGAATAAAAACTCACTCGCATGTTTATCGAGGCACACACACACACACACACACACACACACACACACACACACACACACACACACACACACACACACACACACACACACACACACACACACACACACAACACACACACACACACACACACACACACACACACACACACACACACACACACACACACACACACACACACACACCCCACACACACACACACACACACACACACACACTCGCACTCACTGACCCAGAATTAGCGGTGTGATTTATGCCGTGTGATGACGGATGGTGTTGACGAGGTCTGAAGTGTTGGCATCAGTGACTCAGATGTTGTCGCGCTCCTACTCCTACCGGCTCGCTAGGACAGAAATATAGAAATGCATCAATACAGAGAACATCCATACTGCCACGGGTCTATTTACTAAGACTGAAATACAGACAAATACATAAATACATAGAACTGACACGGAGAACATATTGCTGTTCATACTGTTGCTCTCTCTCTCTCTCACTCTCTCTACTGCTCTCTCTGTCTCTTTCTCTCTACTTCTGTCTCTGTCTCTCTCTCCCCCCCTCTTTATCTCTCCCTCTGTCTCTCTCTCTCTCTGTCTCTCTCTCTGTCTTTGTTTCTCTCTCTTGCTCACTCTCTCTCTCACTCTCTCTACTGCTCTCTCTGTCTCTTTCTCTCTACTGCTTTCTCTGTCTCTCTCTCTCTCTCTCCCTCTTTATGTTATATAAATCTGTAATGTACATACTATATATATATATTATATATATGTATATTATCTTTTATATATTTTATTTACATTGCGTTAATCATCATTTGTCTATATCTTCTCTCCCTCTGTCTGTCTCTCTCTCTCTCTTCTCTCTCTCTCTCTGTGTGTGTCTCTCTCCTCTGTCTCTCTGTCTCTCTCTTGCTCACCTCTCTCTCTCTCTCTGTCCTCTCTCTCTCTCTCTGTCTCTCTTCTCTCTCTCTCTGTCTCTCTCTCTCCTCCTCTTCTCTCTCTCTCTCTCTCTCTCTCTCTCTCTCTCTCTCTCTCTCTCTCTCTCTCTCTCTCTCTGTCTCTCCTCTCTCTCTCTTGCTCTCTCTCTCTCTCTCTCTCTCTCTCTCTCTCTCTCTCTCTCTCTCTCTCTCTCTCTCTCTCTCTCTCTCTCTCTCTCTCTCCCCCCCTGTCCCTGAGACACAAAACAAAAACGAGAGGAGGAAGAAGAAAAAAAACAAAACAAAAACCAACCCCTCAGTTGAAGAACACTTAACCTCATCTGCATACGGCGGCACCTCGGCGGCGGACAGATTGCGTTGACACCCTGAGATGTTCTGGGTGGCGGCGACCCTGCTCAAGCTGCTCCGTCACCGCCGCCATATGGCTCGGTGACAGAGTTTTCCCACTAATTAGTCATGTACACATACGGCAAGCCGGAGAGGACACAGTGTCAGGCGCGCTCTGAGCTTCCAATTGTTGCATCAGCAGCCGTCGCCGTCGCCGCCGCCGTCGTCACCGCTGCCGCTCCTCCGAAGCAGAGGATGTGACGCGGGACGACCCCCCCAAAAGGTCACCGCCGTTGCTGCTGCCACCGCCGTCTCCGCCGCTCCCGCCACACCGTTCGATAATTCAGAAAAAATATATAATAAAGACTGTAATACAGTTTTAATAAAGTAAATAAACCGCTCTGTAATACAACTAAGTCAATGCGTCGTCGACTAAGTCAACTGTAATGCTGTGAATTTGACTGAATAAACTGCTGTGATTTTGAGGCTGAATAAACTAAATAAACTCTAATGCTGTGGGATTTAACGGCTTCACGCTGAAACCTGCACACGGGTAACGAAGCCAACCGCACCAACATTGTTCTTAAATCCTCTAAAATAACGATAGGACGACTACCACCGCTAAAAAATAAATGAAAAAGCGGAGTAAACTGAACACAACAATGTTTGACAACGCTCTTTAGGAGCACGAAAAAGCAGAAAGGTGCATAAAAGTATCCACGTTTAGAAAGACAAACACTTCACAGAGACTCAAAAAGGCTTTTCATTTTCACGCCGGCTCGCGGAATAAATAATGCTGTAATGCAAACAGCCAATTGTGCTCCTGCCTTCTTTTTCACGGGAAATAAACATAAACTGTCGTGTGATTGTCGAATAAAACAATGGCTGTGCGGAGGAGGGCCGTGCACTCCGGAAAAAAAAAAAGCCGGAGCGGCCGCTTTCAGGAAGAAAGAAAAAGAAATAAAGAACGAACGCTTTCCCCGCGAGAGAGAGACGCTAATTCCCGCTCCCGGTGCTCCGAGCGTTTGTTGTCGACGGGAGAGCGAGGGGAGGCCGGTGGCTGGGGGAAGCAGCTGTGTGCTCTGCTAATACGCCAGTCACGGGGGCCCTCGGTGTGTGTGTGTGTGTAAGTGTGTAAGTGTGTGTGTGTGTGTGTGTGTGTGTGTGTGTGTGTGTGTGTGTGTATGGATTTCTGAGTCATTTCCGTTTGAAGCCGTTATTTTATTATTTTACACGGCAGGCCCCGACAGGTGGCGACGTATTTACAACATTTTATAACGTTGTAAAGAACGTCGATCTTTTTTTTTTCCCGCGGAGGATTTTATTCTCTTTCTTTTTTCCTCTTCGATTTAATAAAGATGAACAGAATCTCTTGCTCCTGTGTGGGAAGAGGTTCCGTTCACTGGGTTAATAGTCACCGTCTCAGATGTGCCGGCGCTTTCTTTCTCTGCACGTGATTCCATTTGGGATAGTTTTATGATGAACGTTCCCCTGGTGCGATGCTGTAGTTGGGCAGACCCATTGCAGTGTGGGAATAGAGCCATTAGAAAGTCTGGAAGATTCCATCCTGAGGTGGGATGCAAACACCGGTTGCAAGCGCGTAGCTCTTCCAGACAAATCCATCTTTCCCCCCCCCCACCACCACCCCTGGTAAAAGTCATCGGGTGAACAAAACCTTGAATGCCTCCCATTATGCGTGTCATAGATCGCCCCGCTTGTCTCATCTCTCTCTCTCTCTCTCTCTCTCTCTCTCTCTTCCCCGCCGCACTTTCCGCCAATCCGAGACAATTGTCAGAACCTCGACATTCTGCGAAAGAAATTGCTGAAATGAAGCTGTGTTCCCTGTCACGAGCAACCACCGCGGGATGGAATTTACATAATGAGCAGATCCAGGAGGACCCGCGGGCTCAGCAGACACGTGTCTCGGTCAGGAGAGGTTACTCGCGGCGTGTAACCGCCGCCTGAAACTAACCCAACGTCAGCCGTGCCTGTTAGCAATGCGGACGGACGCAACGCTGTGGTCAGTCTTTGGCATTTCCGTGCGCCCCCAAAAAAAAAAAAACCTCCTGACTGCCTGGCTGTGTTCTGCAAAATCAACCCCTGCAAACTCTGGGCCTCTCTCCTCCACTTCTCCTTCTCCTCCTCCTCCTCCTCCTCCTCCTCCCCTCCTCCTTGAACCTCAGAAAGGAGACGACGGAAACTGAATCCACAAGCAGCCGCCGGTCAGCTTGTTACGGCCGAAACCATCAGCAGCTCTCTGCAAAAGTTTCAATCAATACGGCCAAACCTCAGTCTTGTTGTCAAACACACTTTTTATTTTTGCACGTCGGACATAAAGGAGATTTTGATTTTAATCCGAGGTGAGGGGAGGCGAGGGGACCGCGCGCTGTCGGACCGCCTGCCGGTGCGAGGGCCTCCGGGGACCGCTGCCGGGGGCCTTCAGGGGCCGCAGATAACGACCCGACAGGAACCAGTGGATGCTAGTGAAGGGTCACACACACACACACACACACACACACACACACACACACACAACAAAACACATATCGTATTAACGATATTTGTCGTTAAAAAAGAGACAATGCTGAAACAGAAAGTTTCGATATCGCGTCGCATGTCTTTAATTTACTGTTATCTAAGAGACTCTAACTACACACACATTTTGTCTCCGAATCTCCGAATTCTGAATTCCTTCACAGTGTAAACATATCGGAAACAAATCCTCGTACTTGACTTGTACTTAACCGCCGATAAATCTGTTTACGAACCTGAATCCGAATGTTCTGTGTTGACTGAGCATTTACAAATATAGCTCCTTGATTTTATCGTTGAAATCACTTGATAAGACATCAATACACTTTGATTAAAAAGAAGTGAACGGAATACGTCTGCTTCTCCACACCGTGCTTAATCCGATAAAAGATAACGTTTGATGAAGTCATTTACATTTAGTTAAACAACTTCAATAGAAGGAAATGAAGTTTGATTAACTTTAGGAGAGAACAACAATGATCGTCGTGTTCTCAAATTAAAACATAAAACTTCATGCTATCCGTGAATTGTTGTGTTCTCTTCAGTTGGTTAAATCGACTTTATCGTCCTCGGGGGGTGAACTTGTTTTCCGCAAAACTCCGACAATCCACCGTTACACGCATTCCTCACGTAACAATGCATCAAGTTGAAGACAGCAGGTTAGTGACGGGCGAGAACAACAACCGCGACAGCTTTACACATGGAGACATAATTATCACGACCGCGACCTCGCGACCCTGCGCGCGTCGTCGTTGTTCAGTTAAATGTGTTATTTTGTTTGTGTACCAAGGAAACAGTCGAAATCCTGCAGGTGGATGCAAGTTATTGGCTGTTCGGGGGAGAGAGAGACAACGACGGGGCTTAACTTTCAGAAGTGTGTGACCTCGACGCGGCGGTGGCGCCTGTGGTGGCGGCGGTGGCGGCGGCGGTGGTGGTGGCGGCGGCGGCGGCGGCAGCGGCGGAGAGAGGCGGCGTGTCCCCTAACTCCGTGGCAAGGTTGTGTCCATGCGGTCAGGTGTGCGAGGGCCTGACCAGATGATGTCCGGCATCGGTGCGCACGCCCGTGCACACTAAGGAGTCTGGCACTCGGGTCATCGGACGCCGGCACGGCCAGATGGCGACCGTCCACCTGGGAGCGGACACCCCCCCCCCCCCCCCCCCCCCCCCCGCGGTCACGGCCCTACCTGCCCGCCGTCCACGCATGCATATTCAGGGGTTATTTAGCGGCTGATTACATGCATCATTTATCCCCATTATGTCTTGATAAAAGTTTGATGCCGAACACAATGCAGGCCGCTGCTGAGGAGCCCAACTCTGCCCTCTCCTGTCTCTTCGGGGCCCAAGGTGTCTCCGCAGGGGGGGAGACACACGGGAAGCTAAACGTGTCACTC
>PIJE02007252.1:0-13023 GCA_002895965.2 Coryphaenoides rupestris | reverse complement strand
AGCAGCCTGCACTGGCCTGCTGGTGGTGCATTATAGGACTTGCAGTCTTTTAGGCAAAGTCAAGTGAAATGAATGAAATGAATCTTGAAAAATGGAAAAATTGGAGAGTTCCATCTTTTTGCCTCAACAAATATCTCACATCCATATCCACGTCCGTCCCCCTTGGAACGGGTTTACTACACAACATTATCCCGAAGCGGTTGCTCATTACTCATTAAGTTGGAACACCTGCGAATGGAAGGTCTCTCTCAGCAAACATCTCAGCAGAGAGAGAGAGAGAGAGAGAGGCAAACAAGGATTCAACTCATGGTACAACCAAAGAAGCCACTGGTACTGTAACAAGACTTTTATTGTGATGATTATTTGGTATTGGGAGTACTGCTCTAGTCATTGATGGTAGGATGTATTGTTTGATGAATTGTACAATAATAACCAAGCAGCACACGGCATACAGGCAGCATGCATATCAGTTTGCTGCATGCATATGAGTTTGGCTTTTTGTTTGAGTGTACTTAGTTGATTGTTCAATTTATATTGATGTTTGATGTGCTTTCTTAAAACACCAATGCTGCATACTCTTTGCATTCATTTAAACAGTCTTTCAGTCATTAGTTGGGATTGTTTCAGCAATTCCACCTGTTGTAATCCTTGGTACTTATTTCATTCATTTGTTGGATTGAAATTGTTTGAAATGTATTAGCATTTTGTATAACTTTTGCTTTTTGTGTTTTGAAGGTTTTCAACCCGATGGACCAACCAGTCAACAACAGACAAATAAGGAAAAAATAAATATTGAGCTGCGTTGGAAAGAGTTGTCCCGTGCGTCCTTTGGGGTTCATGTACCAGGCCGTTTCAAGTTGGGCAAGAGTTGAACAAAAACCTAAGAACTTGACAATATTCTTGGCAACAGTTCATGAAGACATCCCCAAAAAAATTAAAAGTGCATTTTAAAAACAACTTAACACTTCCAATTCATCAGACATTTTTTGGTGTGTGTGTGGGGCGGGGGGGTGGGGTGGTCGTGCAGCTCGTGAGTGTGTGTGTGTTGCATGCCCGCGCGCGGGGTGGGAGTGGAGTGGGAGGGGGCGGGCGGCGGGCGGCGGGACGTCTGTGTTTTTCGCAGGACAATTGCCAGTGGCCGTGTCTTATTGAATGCCTCTGTTGTTTTCTGTTTTGTCACGACAGGGACTCACCAGGTTTGCAAGGTCACCCAGACTGACCCACGTGAGTTCTGCACCCTTTGTATTCCTCTGTACCCTTTGTGTTGTTATTACACAGCCTGTGTCCCCTACAAATAATGACATGACAGGGCTTTCCAAGACCATCTATTCGGTGAAAACTGCCTGTTTGTGAGGAAGCATTGCCTTAATGCCTCCCATGGGGTGGGGGGGGTGTGTGCATGTGTGTGTGGGGTCAAGGTAGCCTCCCTGGTGTCTTTCTAGCGGCTAGGGATAGTTAGTGGCAGGACTTCTTTCCTGGAAACTCTTAGTGGGAAAGCATAGGAGATCCTTTACTCATTAATGATGCAGTCTGTAAATGTTTTTATTTTTGAAAGATGGTGAGATGGGATGTGTGATTGGAGTCATTTGACTCAAACAACAAATATTTTGTTCAGATCCCTGATCTGTTCGAAAAGTTAAACATTGATAAAAAGTGCATCACGTTCATGTCACGTCTTGTGTCCCCCATGTGTCAGAACTCGCGTGGCTCGGTCGAACACAAGCTGCCGTCCATCGTGGAGACCAACGGCGGCGGCGGCGGCGGCCCTGACGAACCCGAGCTCTTCGGCCTGTCGCCTGTGTCACTGCGTTCCCGCCGGAACCTGCTGCTGCCCAGCTTCAGCAGCCCCGTGCGACGCACCTCCCTGGGCAACCTGCTGGGCGACGAGCTGCGGCAGTTCAACGCACTGCGCCGCTGCCGCTCGCCCAACCTTAGTCGCGGCGCACGCGTCCAGAGCCTCACGCCGCAGCTCACAGCCAAGAGGGAGCACGGCACGAGCCCCGCCACCGCCACCGCCACCGCCACTGACACCGACCCGGCGGAAGCGGCGGCGGCGACCACAATGGCCCCGGGGGAGCCGGGTGGTGGAGAGCAGAAACCCACCAACCTCCTCATCCCCACAGTGACGTGCTTTGCACCGCCGGACCTCAGTCCTAGGTACCGGAGAAAACCACCTCCCCCTACTCCACTTTTATTTGTTTTGGGAAAACCACTGTGTATAGATGTGTATTATGAGTGTAATTACAACACCAACATGGTTTTAGTCCATGACCAATCGTTGGTCCATGGAACCCATCTTCAGGTCTGGCAATTCCGGGGACCCCACACTTTGCTTGAACCCAGTCAACACATGCCTGTTATACAGTAGCAGTGGCCCAGTGCATAACATGGTAGTAGTTTGCTTGTGGCTACGAACCACACGGAATTCTGTTCATATATAAGGGGCCTTTCGCCTTTTTTTTTTTTTTAAAGCAAAAATATATCATTCAAGGTGATCTCTTGCGACCCAAAGTGGGCTCCGGACCCAAGGTTGGGGAAACACTGCACTGTTGCACATTTTTTCATCAGAATAGGCACCCTCAAGCTTACTTTGATTGACCCAAACAAAATAAATCTAATAAAGGGGTTGTATTTTCTTGCGTCTGACCTAACGCAGCGGTGGGCTTCGGGCTTTACAGTAAATCTCTCTTTACACTTCTCTTTGCACATTACAATACAGCTGGCCGTACATCCCTACTACGACTCGGTGTAGGGTATGTAACCTCCTGCCCAGAGGCTCTGCATTTTCCTAAGCGGCATCGTTGAGCAAGACGCCCGAAGACGCTTTGGATAAAACGGTCGATCTAAATGACTAAATAGTGGAGAGGAATACAAACCCATGTTGACATTGACCTCTGCTTTGAAGACTGCTGTTACTGCTACTAGATAGCTGGCCCCAAGAGTGCGCGAGACTTTAATCAGTCGTGCCTCGATCTGTTAAATGAGGATAACGTTGCATGGGGAGTGGAATATCCCTTCACCTCATAGATCTCAGTACGGTATCATCCTGACCTATGATGTGAATAAGACACATTCACCCAGATGGTCACCTTGAGAGATACCTCGTTCCTCGTGTCAGGGCAGAATGAGGGAAGCCGTTTTCAGTAATCCTGCACCTTCCCCTTGGAACCACCTTCAGAGTGAGCTAAAACTGGCTGCTTTTACTTCCTACCCAAAATGTGTGTTTATTTAAAGGAGGCTGGACCTGGAGAGTCCTTGTCCTTGCGCATGACTTGCAATGTATTATTGTCATTGTTTATTGTACTCTTCATGCTGTCGATGTCTGCCATTTTGACCCTAACCCTGTTTTTTTGGTCGGGTCAAATACATTTTATTTGAATTACCTTTGATCACAGCTACAGTCTCAAAGTGCTTTACAGGCCATATACTTATGAGCCATATGATTATGACACCCCCCAAGCCCCCCAGAGGGCAAAAAACAACTCAGTGGGGAAGGAACACACAGTGGGGATCCTTCCTTCCAGGGACGGCTCTGAGTGTGGTATAATGGAAATGCAGAATAGTAGTACAACTACCTGCTGCTATTCTGAAGGTCACACAGATCTTTTGTTTACATTTCAATGAGACTTGGTTAAATGAAGGTTAGCAGTAGGTAAATAAAGAGCTCCCCGCTCACCTTCGAGTGTATCCTCCAGATACAAGCGGTGGCCGCTTCGATTAGATTGCGTCTCTGCTCCCACTGAATTTTTCAACAGATCTCATCAGCGGGAGTCCATATTCATAATGTATCAGCGGCTCAACTCCGGCGACTCCGCTGCAACCTCGGCGGCGGGGGATCATCTCAGGTGACCCGCCGTCCAGACGACTCCCTCCCGGGCTGAACACCCCCCCCCCCCCCTCTCATTCCCCAACCCCCCCCCCCCCCAACCCCAGGCGAGCGTCTGCCAGCGCCTTGGGTTCGCCTGGCCATGTTCGGCTTGATAATTTAAAAGACTCTACTACTGTTACATTAACTCCACGTCAATGCTCCGGCTCCCCCTCCTCCTCCCTCTCTCCCCTGCCAGGGTTGTGGACGGCATTGAGGACAACGCACCCACCTTCCACTTCAACGTGGAGCACAGCGGGCCCATGGCCGGCGCACCTGGTGGCACCCCAGGTAGGACACGCTTCCCAGGGTGACACTTTGTTGTCGGTGTGGATGCGTCACGTGGATCAGTGACTTTTTAAAAGGCACTCACATGGATAGAAAACAGTGTGCGTCGTGCCGTCACGGACACGAGAGCAGATCATGTTGTTATGTATCCTAATGCCGTGATCATATGACCTGTGTTCCCATGGTGACGAGGGATTGTGTTCACGATACCCAGGGTCCAGGGTGACCAGCGCCACGCTACTGCTGGAGACGGAGGAGGTGAAGCACAGCATCTCTCAGCTCAACCTCAAGGTACCCATGATGCTCCACAACACATTGAGAAATCCTGAATGTAAGAATCCTGAATTCCTTCAGGGACTGATGTAGGATTTTACATGCACATGCTGTAAATGCCAGTATATGAACAACTTGTGATCTAACTTAAATTAGATCTTCCACACAATCTCTGTGGTCTAGAACAGCCTGTGGGCTGCTGCTATTATATTTTAATTGGGTCGGTTTTGCCGGAAAAAAGGAAGGAAGTGACATGTAAGCGCTGATATGACTAAAATGTCTGTTCTTTCATAGCTTTTTAATTTCTACAAGGTTTATTTATGATTAGAACTAAGATTAATTTATGATTGTTTTGCCTAAAGTTTACTGAATATAGGCTAGCAGTTGGTTGATCCATCTAAAGTCTATTGGATTCTTTAGAATAGAACTTTATTTATCCTGAAGGAAATTCTTGTCCCAGGTTACATAGCAATACAGTACAAACAGAATGATAAAAAACAGAATGATAAAAAATAAACATTTACAAATTTACAGTTAAAATATACAAGTATGAAGGCATGGTAAGATACGATATTCGACGGCGAAAACAATTTGGCATGACATTAAGAATATTGCACATGATGATGAGAGGTAGTGTTTATAGATAGTATTTATAGATAGCATGATAATAATAATAATAATAATAATAATAATATGGCACATGATAGAGTATTGCACATGATGTTGGAAGTAATAATAATATTGCACGTAAAACATAGAGCTATAGAGTTATAGGGAGGAGTTATAGAGTTTGATGGCCACAGGCAGAAAGGACCTCCTGTGGCGTTCTGTGGTGCACCTCGGTAATCTCAGTCTACGGCTGAAGGTGCTCTGGTATGACACCAGTGTGGCGTGAAGGGGATGGGAGGCGTGGTCCATGATACTGAGTAGTTTACCCAGCATCCTCCTCTCCGAGACCTCCACCAAAGACTCCAATTCCACTCCCAGGACAGAACCCGCTTTCCTGATGAGCTTATTGAGTCTGTTGGAGTCGGCTGCCTTCACCCTGCTGCCCCAGCACACAACAGTGTAGAAGATGACGCTGGCCACCACAGAGTGATAGAACATCTGCAGCAAGGTCCTGCAGACGTTGAAAGATCTGAGTCTCTGTAGGAAATACAGGCGACTCTGACCTTTCTTATACAGGGCCTCTGTGTTTTTAGTCCAGTCCATTTTATTGTCTATGTGAACACCCAGGTACTTATATTCCTCGACAATGTCCACCTCGGTCCCCCTGATGCTGACCGGTTTCGGGTGAGTCGGTTGCTTCCGGAAATCCACCACCAACTCCTTCGTCTTAGAGATGTTGAGTTGCAGGTGATTTAGTCCACACCACTCCACGAAACTGTCCACCACACTCCTGTACTCGGACTCCTGCCCCTTTCGAATACAGCCCGCAATGGCAGTCGTCCGAAAACGCCAGAGCTGAACTGCAGAGGGTCCAGTGATGGTTGGACTAGTGCACGGATGTGCTTCAAGACTAGCCTCTCCAGCGACTTCATCACATGTGAGGTCAAGGCCACCGGTCTGTAGTCACTGTGGCTGCTTGCGTGTCTCTTCTTGGGGACAGGAACCAGGCATGATGTTTTCCACAGGACAGGGACGATCGTCGTGCTCAGGCTCAGGTTGAAGATGTGCTGGAAGACGCCACACACCTTGAGCACTCTGGGGCTGACCCCGTCCGGCCCCGCGGCCTTGCCTGGGCGTAGTCTGCCGAGTTCACATCTCAAATATTTTATATTTATATTTAACATGCTATGATATTGACCACAGTGAATTTAGATTAGATGTAACCCTAACCCGATCCTTAAAGACCTGTGGTCTCAGACTCACTCAGTGTTGCATAACCGAGTTTCTAAACAAAGTAGCTCGAGGAATCCGAACTAGAGACAAACAAATCGACAGTTTGTAGATATTTGATTCATGAATACATGTTTACATGGCAGTGCATAACTGTATCGTCAGACATGGAACTTTTCAACATTAGACCATGGATCAGCGGAGTGATCATATCACGACAGACCGATAGATGGATACATTCCCATCATGCATCTCTCCGTGTAAAGAAGAGTCGTGGGAGTAGTGCGATGGTGCCCCTGGAGCCAGCAGATGGTATCCCAGCAGGTGACATCTGAAGCAGGTATTAATTAATCAGCGGGGTTGTTTCTGCAGCGCAGCACAATGCTCCGACTCGCTGACTCAGCGTCTTCCAGAAGAAGGAAAAAGAAGAAGAATGAAGGCCCCCGCCGTCATGACAGGAACCACCAGATAGGGAAAAGTTCACAGGAAGAAACGGGGACACAGAGGAAGAATCTCCTGTCCCCTGTGTGTCCCACCAGGGCGCTGTGTTTTCTTTGGCTTAGTTGCCTCAGTTTTACGGACACTGAGCTCACAGGTTTGCGTGTGAACCCCGAAATACTGCTGGGGCATCACATCAACTCAGCTCTGTGAACGACTCAACACTGATACGTTGCCAGGTACACACCTATATATAAGTATATCAGTGTGCCTATGCATGGGCATACACCATCTCAAATACAATTTGTTTTTACATTGCACATTAAAATAAATTACATACATAAATGTGTATCCATGTTAAAACGACGTAGTTTAATTATTAATTCAGTACCAGCCAATATATCTTGCACTTACACTAAACCCTGCATAACCAACTGCATTATCACTTAGCAAAACTCAACATGCACACAGTAAAGCCAAACATCTGTGTGGAATTTACTGGCAAAGGCTCAGCAACCAAATGCGGCAAAGATGGAGTCTGTCCAGATCCTGTTCATTTTAAGGTCAGAAATGTGATTTTTGTGTTCTTGCCTTTTTTACAATCTTCATGTACTTCTGGCTGTACAATTTAATCCTCTGGCTCTGGGTCACACACACTCCGTCCATGGGGATCTTTAATGGCGTCTCGCTGCTGGCGGTCAGCCAAGCGCCGCGCATTCCACACTGCTAGAAACAGAGAGACTAAAACCAGAGTTTCTTTCCACAGGCTGTCAGGAACTGACCTCACCACGGGGCCCTCACTGCCCCTCCCATGGCCAGCACTCACACACATGCACACACAGTACATAACACTCACATAGTTCACTACATAACTTATAACAGAACTTATGACAATACATGCAAACATACACGGTCTGTATTCACTGAATTCTATACTTTTTCTTATTTCTTTTGTTCTTTATATGCCCTTGTTATATGCCTATTTGTTTGAATGCCTTTGTTATATGCCTATTTGTTTATATTTTCTAATTTCTGCTGTCTTTTTGCTGTATATACTGGAAAATGTTGTGGATATTCTGTTCCTCCAATTCGTGTTATTTGTACTGTATTGTTCTGTTGCACATTCTGCTGAGCATTGCCACTTTCACTGCACATCCTGTGCAGTGAAATTGACTTCGGGAAATGTTACTATTCTTACTATTTTTGGTATATTTCTCCCCTCTATATTTTTTTCCAAAGCCCAAGTCAAACATAATGGGTGCAGCCACCATGCATCGCAGTGGACATGGCAGGTTTACATATACATTTGTGCTGTGAACTAATAAAGGTTTGATTTGGAAATTCTGTCCTCAGATGGGCACGCTGAACCAGGAGGTATCTCCAGCTCACCAAGGAGCTCCACCACATGATGCTGCTCCTTCAGCTCCAGATGACTGCTCACCACCACAGCCCGGCCCTCTCCTCCCACCCCCATGCCGTCCAGACACCCCACAACCCTGCCTCGGGAGACCACAGCGTGGAGAACATCAGTTGTCTGGTCCACCCATCGCCGCACCTTGTCCCTGGGACCCACTCTGAGGGGCTCTGCCAGTCCCAGTCCCCCATCTTCCACACCCATCCCATGGACCTGGCGGAAGCCAGGGCCTGGGCCACCCCCAGGCTAGTCCCCCGGGTCCATGGACCCCAGGGCACCGCCGTCCCTGTTGGGCATCAGCCCAGTCTTCCAGTGCGAGACCCCAGCCCTGGCATCCCATCCTGGGCAGGGAGACTCTGAGTGCGCACCTCTGAGCACCAGCCCTATGGCATCAGCCAGTCCCACCCGTCTCTGTTCCTTCAGCACACGGGTGGAGGAGTAGGCGGAGCAGGTGGTGAATACTCCTGTCTGTTATCCAGTGCGCCCACCTCCAGCCTGCTTGCCCCTCTCCCCAGCTCCTACCACCCCCTCCCCAACCAGCAGCACCACCCGCTGCTCCCCCCGCCCCCAGAAGCCCAGCCTTGCGCTGCGCAGGACATGCACGGGGAATGCCCCACCCTCCCCCACCCTCCCCCTATCGCGGTCGCACGCTGGCGTCGCAGGGCTCCGGCCGGCTCCGCGGGACTGACTCGCACCCCTCCGTCACCCATCCCTCCACCTCTTCCATCCCTGCCTCTCCACCCACGTTCCCAGGCAAGCCGGCCGTGGGTTCCCACGGTGCAGAAGAGCCCCATGGACCGGAACCCCTGGACGACCCCGGCGGAGTGGGCCACAGCAGCATGGAGAGCCTGCTGGGAGGGGGCAGGGGCTCCCCGGGAGCAGGGGAGGACAGCGAGAGCACCTCGTCCCGCCGATCCAGCGGCGACGTTGCAGACGCAGAGCACGGAACAGTCATGGTCGCTGGGACCTCACAGACTAGGTTTCCACAGCGACGACGACGACAACGAGTGACCTCAGAATCTCCGCTGAGGACACGACAGTGGCTTGCTAAGGACCCCCGTGCTTGGAAGACAACTCTACATGTCAGTGTTTCAATTGATTTTCTGGAAGTTGGTGATGCACTACTTACTGTATCCTGGGTGGTGCTATTGGGGCTCTATTTGCCGCTCTTCTATGCAAAGTCAAGTCCTTTGTGCATTACCATGGATTCTCTTTTGTTTATTATAAATCTTTCATTCTTCATTCGTTCATCGTTCATATGCAGCATATCATTTAATTTTTGGAAAATACTAAATTGTAGTGTACCCTTTTCAAAGCATGAAAATTACAAACAAAATTACAGCATTAGAGTTCTAATAGTAATAATCATAACTTTATTGTGGGACTGCACAGTGAGGCAAAAGTATAATCAATGATTCTATCGGTCAGCTGAATCCTTTATAATTTTGGGATATCATCGGTATAGCTATGGGTGTTCAACTTGCATGATATGCCAATTAAATAACCATTTATTTCTTTATTGATTGAAGAATGCTTGTACTTGGTACTAGCATCGATGTACCATAGTTTAGTCAATGAAGTCCATCGACAAGGTATTATTCCAAAAGTTTTGCGTTACATGAACTCACACCGACAATCTCAAGCTCTACAACAGCATGTCTACAATTTGTTATTATTATTATTATTTACTATTTATTAAGTTGGTGTTATAACACTGTTACCTCCTTGCATGGTAAAGTTGTTGATTTCTTTTTCCTAAGGAAAAGGCATCCAAAGTAATGTGTAAGCATTCTCTCTGATAACCTGTATGTACTGTAGACAGATACTGTACCGGAGGATAGGTTAGAGGATATTCTGATGTTCTGTATAGCACACGATGGGGAGTCTTCACCGCACAGCATAGATTGTTCTTCTGTTTTAGGCTATACGCTTTGATTTATATACGTCAATGTAACATAAGAAAATCATAATAGGAAGCCATTCATTTAGACTTCACAAGCAAGCAAATATCTTGTTGAAATAAATGTATTTCTTTGCATAAGCTGAACTCTTGTTAATGAGTTTCTCTGCAACAGGTTCCCTTTCTGTCCCCAGAGAGAGAGAAAAAAAACATATTTTGGGGGGCACAAAAGCTCATCTGCCGCCGACAGATATACAGAGATATACAGATATACAACTCAGCTGAGAGAAAATTTAGAAAATCTGACTCTGCTGATGATCTCTCTCACTACCTCCACCTCCTCTCACGTTTCACCGCTACTGTGTCAGCAGCCAAATCTGCCTTCTATCTTACAAAGATCAACTCTTCCGCCTCCAACCCCAGGAAACTTTTTTCCATGTTCTCCTCCCTCCTCAACCCTCCCTCCCCTCCTCCTCCCTCCTCCCTCTCGGCTGATGACTTTGCCACCTACTTTACAAAGAAGGTGAAGGACAGTACCTCCTCTTTCACCCCTGCTTCTTCCCCCACTCCCCCTTCACCCACCCCTACCAGCCTTACCTGCTTTAACCCCCTCTCCTCTGAAGAAGTCAACAGGCTTGTGACATCCAACCATGCCACCACCTGCCCGCTTGACCCAATCCCGTCCTCTCTTCTCCAAGACATCTCGGGCGACATCCTTCCCTTCCTCACCACCCTAACTAACACCTCCATCACTTCAGGCCTGTTTCCGACTGCCTTCAAGACCGCCAGAATCAAGCCACTCCTTAAGAAACCCACCCTGGACACCACCGACGTCCGACACTACAGACCTGTGTCTCTCCTATCATTCCTCTCCAAAACCATAGAACGTGCTGTCTCCACCCAACTATCATCCTATCTCTCCGAGAACAACCTGCTCGACCCTCATCAGTCAGGCTTCAAAGCGGCGCACTCCACGGAGACGGCCCTGCTTGCAGTATCAGAGTCCCTTCGCGACGCCAGAAGCTCTTCCCTCTCATCCGTGCTCATCCTCCTTGACCTGTCCGCCGCTTTCGACACAGTGAACCACCAGATACTCATCTCCACCCTGGCAGAGCTTGGCATCACTGGAACTGCGTTATCCTGGTTCACCTCCTACCTGACAGATCGCACTTATCAGGTCACATGGAATGGCTCCCTGTCCAGACCCTGCACCCTTGACACCGGAGTACCCCAAGGCTCAGTACTGGGACCCCTTCTGTTTTCTTTATACATTAGATCTCTCGGCTCTGTAATCACATCCCACGGCTTCTCCTACCACTGCTATGCTGATGACACCCAACTGTTTCTCTCCTTCCCCCCCTCAGACACCCACATCGCAACACGCATCTCAAAATGCCTGGCCGACATCAGCAGATGGACGACTGCCAACCACCTGAAGCTCAACCTCGACAAGACTGAGCTTCTCTTCATACCGGGTAAAGACTGCCCTCAGATGGACCTACTTGTCACCATCGAGGACATCGAAGTCTCCCCTGCACCCACGGCAAGGAACCTTGGCGTGGTATTGGATGACCAGCTGTCCTGCAACGCCAACATTACCTCTGTGGCCCGATCTTGTAGAATTGCTCTCTACAACATCCGCAAGATCCGGCCCTTCCTCACACGTGAAGCAGCGCAGATCCTGGTCCAAGCGCTCGTTATCACTCGTCTCGACTACTGCAACTCTCTCCTGGCTGGACTCCCCGCCTCAACAATCAAGCCCTTACAACGCATCCAGAACGCAGCAGCACGCCTCGTGTTCAACCTACCTAAATTCTCCCATGTAACCCCCCTCTTCCGCAACCTCCACTGGCTCCCGGTAATCGCTCTCATTCGATTCAAGACACTGGTACTGACTTTCATGGCTGTCAACGGAACCGCCCCTACCTACCTCCAAAAATTAGTCTGACCCTACGCCCCAGCCCGAGCACTCCGCTCGGCAACTTCTGCCAAACGACTGGTACCGCCTTCACTAAAAACAGACAAACATCGCTCTTCCAAGTCCCAACTCTTCACGGTTCTGGCTCCGCAGTGGTGGAATGAGCTCCCGGCTCATGTCAGGACAGCCGAGTCGCTCGCCAGCTTCCGCAAGAGACTCAAGACCCACCTGTTCAGAGTTCACCTGGACTCTACATAACCCCCCCCAGCACTAACCTGCGTGTTTATATGTCTTAACACTTATTAATGGCACTTAGCATTGTTGTTCGTTCTCAGATGTTGTATCATGCTTAGAATCACACGCCTGCCCAGCTACTTATGCAGGCAACTTGGCAATTATGAAACTCGTTCTATTCGTCTCGTAAATATGAATGCTCGAAAACAGCTCTATTCTTATCTTCAGGTACCACAGTGATATATTGCTGTCTCTTCTTCAACAAATGTACTCTTTGTAAGTCGCTTTGGATAAAAGCGTCTGCCAAATGCCCTAAATGTAAATGTAAATGTATATAGATTATATGGCCAAAGGTCAGTGGACACCTGACCATCACACCTATATGAGCTTGTTGGACATCCCATTCTAAAACCATGGCCATTAATATGGAGTTGGACCCCCCTTTGCTGCTATGACAGCTGCCACCCTTCTGGGAAGGCTTTCCACAAGATTTTGGAGTGTGTCTGTGGGAATTTGTGCCCATTCAGCCAAAAGAGCATTTGTGAGGTCAGGTAGTGATGTTGGACGAGAAGGCCTGACTCACAATCGGTGTTCTAATTCCTCCCAAAGGTGTTCAATGGGGTTGAGGTCAGGGCTCTGTGCAGCAACTTTGCAGCTCTGATGCAGTCGCCTCTCTCTGGCTCAATGTCCCGCCGGCAGCATTATTGATTGGCTATACATCACGGGTACAAAATAGCCAATCTGTCCTCCGTATTTGTGGGAGACACGTGGGAAAGAGGTCGCCAATCAGTCTGCAGTGTTTGTCTCGACAAGCCAATTCTATGGGCGGCGCAGCCAAACACTATCCTCCATTT
>PIJE02007251.1:0-13032 GCA_002895965.2 Coryphaenoides rupestris | reverse complement strand
GTGTTATTTTTTGGCTGTTGTGTCTTTTGTAGTGTCATTCGTGTGTTTTTTTCGATTTCTTTTCATTGCTTTATTAATTTTTTTTGGGCTTATTTTTTCGCATCTATTTGTGTTTTGTTGTTCTACGTTCTTGCCTACTTTTTTTCTTCGCTTTTTCTTCTCTTCACGGGGAGGAGGGGGGATGTAGAGAGGGGCCTAGTGGAGGGGTGGAGGAGGACTGGATGTATGTGGGCGAGGGGGGGGTGTCCTGGTGACGTTCGTGATGTTGTGTTTTGAGGCGGGAGGTGAGGGCGGCCGGGGGGGGGTTGGAAGGTGGTATGGGCTTGTGTGGAGGATGTGGATGTTGGGTGTGGCCGTAGGTGTGGTTTGACTTTCTTTGAGGGTGTTCTTATCGTGTGGATTTGTGGCTGGGGGATGCGATGTATGCCGGGTGTGGGGGTGGACGTGTTGCGTTATGTTGTGTGGATTGTCCGGAGTTATCCGCTGAATAGCTGGGGTGGGGTTTTGGATGGATGGGGGTTGGCTGTTGGGGTGGCGGTGAGGGTGTACTGATTTTTTTCCATTGGTGGGTTTGCTTGTCGCTGCGGGGCCTGGCATTCGAATCGGGATGTCAATCGGCTATTTGGTCCTGGGCCCCCCTCCTTTTGTTGCATGGTCACATCCAGGGGAGATTTTGAAGGTGGGATTTTTGGGGGGACGTTTGTTAGCAGGGGAGTGGCGAGGTGGATTGGAATTTGGGATTGGGTGTTATTACTGATGGGCTGTTTGGGGGCATGATGATGTGATGGGGAGGCGATGCCCTGTGGTGGGTGTGCTGAATGACTGTGTGAATGTGCTTTTTGCGTTTGTCGGTTTTGTATTTTGACGCACTCGCTTGGATTTGTAGCCTTGATTTGCTGGGTGGTGGGGGTTGCGGAGGGAGTGTGGTTAGCTGCGGGTCGGGTATGTGATGTTTGTTTTTCTCCATTATTTCTGAGTTCTTGTTCTATGGTTTGGTGGGGCCTTGTGGGCATGGTGGTGTGGTGGGCTGGCTGTGGTTTTGTTTTTTTCATTTTGGGGGTGGAACATGGTTTTGGTTTCTTGATTTTTTGGTTGGCAGGGTGGCCGGTGGTGGTGTGGTCGGGCCCGCGCCGGTTGGCCGGTTTTGACTGATTTTGGTGTTGGGGGGAGGTCTGGACGCAGGGGCCGAGGGGGGCTTCGGCGGCTCTGTTGGGGGAGTCTTGCTCCCCTGTTATCGGGGGGTGGCTTATGTTAGTGTGTTGTTGCTGTTTGTTCTCCCCATCAGCTCCGGTTTCGGGGGTTTTTCTTCTCGTCCTGTTTCTCTGTCTCGGCTTACTGTCGATCCCGTGTCTCCTCGATTGTCAGTGTTCTCGTCCTTCTGGGTCTTCGGTCTCCCGGCTCTTGGATTTTTGGCCGGCGCTGCACCCCGGTGCCGACTTTTGCTTGCTTACGTTTTTTTTGTCTTGTTAGTATTAGTTTCTATTCCATCTTGTATTTATTGTTCATTTATGATTCTTCTATTGTTTTTCTGGTTTTTGTTGCTATACTATCTCTTTTTTCAATTATGGGCGACTACTTTCCCTGCCCCTCGTCGTTCCATGATGGTATTTTCCCGGGGCGCGGGGCGGGGTCCGGGAGTAGGCGTCGTGAGGTCGGGGTTTCTTTCTTCTAATTATTAAATCTTATTCTCCATATACACTATTATCTTTCTCATATATAGCATCGGCCATGCCTCTTAACATATTCGCCGGGGTTAAGGGAGTCGGGGGGTCCGGTGGTCACGGGGGTTTCTGTGGGGTGTCCGCGGACACGGGAGTCAGGTAGAGGCGGTGGCGCGGGTCGGGGAGCGGTAAGGGGTCGTGATCGGAGAGGGACGCTGGAAGCGGGCAATCGGGCGGCAGGGTGACGAGGGTACCCGGCGCGAGGAAGGACGTAGGACGCGAGGAGCGACGACGGGGAGCCTATTTTTTTTTTTTTTATTCTTATTTTCTCCAATCATTCTTGTATATTTCCTTTTTTATATCCACTCATTTAATTTTTTTCCATTCCCGTGATACTTTTTCGTCATATGTGATTTTTTCTATAAAATTGGCCGCCTGAAAAGGCCTCTGCCTTTGGGCTCCAAGGCTTCCTCAAAAATCACACAATCATCAAAACGCCAGACGTCTGCGGGCTTCGTCAGAACCACCAGCGCGCCTGCAACGCTAGAAATATATATACAAAGATGGCATACTATCTCTAAAGTTGTTAAAACAAAGGTTGTTAGGCAGCTTGCAGGCTCTCTACCACACCACCAGCCCACAAGCCCCCACCAAACCATAGAAATCATATAAAACTCAAAATAGATGTGATTGAGGGGACAAACAAACATCACATACCCCTTGAGGCGGCCTGCAGGCTTTTTACCACACTCCCTTCCTGCAAGCCCCTCACTCACCCAGCGAAATCAATTTGCACATTTTGTGAATCGGCAAGCGATGTGCTCAAAATACATTGTGGATAACCTTTGTGACATGTACTTTCAAATATATGCATCATCATCATCATCATCATCATCACCACCACCATCATACCGAGCCTCCGCCGTCAATGCAATCATCATTGTTCCATTCCTCCAACTTACATCGTCCCATCAGTAATTATATTTCACCCCAATTGCCTTCAAAATCTCAATTCCACCTTTCCATCTCCCTTATGCTAACAAACGTGCTTCCCTCCAAAAATCCCACCTCAAAGTGCTCCTCCTTTAATGTACCCCAGCAACCAAATTCGATTTCGCTTTTCATAGTGCTCTTAAATATGTGCCATACATCCCTATGTGTGTGTTCGTAATGGGCCAGGTCCCCTTCGCAGCTTGACAGCAAACCTTGCATGGCTCAATGTATAATTTAATAAATCAGTATTGCACCCTTCACTTCCTCGTTCACCCCGAACAGCCATAGCTCCTTCCATTCATTCTTCTTATAAACCTTCCATCCCAGCCATGTCTGTATCAGTCGTTTTATTTTTTTATGGTACCCGACTAATTCCCTACATTCAACAAACTCGTGCATACACGTTTCCACCCCCCACCCCGCATACATCGCATTCCTTCTTCACAGTCGCATCAATCTGCTGATCACATTATTATTGAACACCCCTGTTGTGTCTTAATATAAAGTCAAAGTGCTCACATTCGCTGCTGTTCCATTTCACTCTCAGATTTCATCCACATCCTTTCCACATTCAAGCCCTTTCATTACACTCTTCCCATACCTTCTCCCCCGCCGGCCTCCTCACCTTTCCCTTCCTCAAGCATTCATACATCATCCGTGTTTTTAAGTTCACCAGATTCACCCTCCGTTCCCCTTCGCCCACATACATTTCCATCTCTCCTTCCACCCTCTCCACAGCCTCTCTCTCTATCATCTTCCTCCATTCCCTCGGCATCCCTTTCTTAATTCTTTCCATCACCCCCTCCGCCATTCCCATCCCCATCTTATCTCCCCTTCCTCTAACCTCATCTACCACTACCTGTGCCCCCATAAACCCCGGTACATATTCGTACACATAAGTCCCTCACCTTTCTAATCCCCGCTCTCCATATCACCCGGTTGTATATCATGCTCCCCTCAAACTTAATTCTTGGATTTAAGAATATAGGCTGCTCCCACACCTGCCTCACATTTTACATTCATACCCCACACATTTTACAAATTCCCGCCACGCCCCCAGCACCTCTTTATAAAAATCTGACACCCCGTCCAACATGCCCCTCTTTAACTCCATATTAGAACTCTCGCTCTCTCCACATTCCATCCACATTTGACTTAATCGCCTGCCGCTTTAAAAAACACCTTTGCAGTTGCTGGTCACCCCTTCATTTAATTTACATTATGCTTACCATTGTTTTCACCCCCTAAGTGCTTATCGCTCTTCCTATCTAAAATTAATCCGCTTCAAACCACCATCTTTCTAGTCATTCTCCATCACCTCTCTCGCTATCTTGACTCCCTCCCTCCCCACAAACTCACTCACCATTCCTCCACATCCTTTATCATCTATCGGTACATCCAATACATTCATAGCATACACTAATTTGCCTCATCACCAGAAACCGGTTTACTACCACCACCTTCCCCTTCAGCCTCAGCTCTCTCATCTTCCAAAACCCTAACGTTCTCGCTAATGCCATTCACTATACCTCAAACTGTCTGTCCCCTCCCCTTCCTTGCCCTCTATCCCTAGGTTCACTCCCAGCACTTTTAAATTAATCCTTCTTTTCTTTCAGCCTTATCTCTTCTCTGCCTACCCTACCTACTCCTATATACATGATCTCTGATTTCTCTATGTTAACCTTAGCCCCTGACGCCCTCCCATACAGCTCTACACTATCTAACACCTCACCTACACTTTCCCCTATCGCTACTGTAACTGTTGTATCATCTGCGTATTGATATAGCAGACTCACCCCCCCTCCCGGTATTCTACACCCTTTAATTTTGGATTTTGGCTCAGCAGCGCCGCCAACGGCTCCGCCGATATAGCATACAGCAGCGCCCGAGAGCGGGCAGCCTTGCCTTACTGACCTCTCTACCCTGAACGTGTCTGTGATTATCCATTAATTTTTACCCTACTAATCGCCCTTTCATACACTCCTCCTGATCCATCAACCATCCTATGCCCGAAGCCCATTGTTCCCAACACCCTGTATAAATAATTGTGATCTACCCTGTCAAAAGCCTTGTTTAAATCCAAACTTATGACTATCCCCCCCTTCCCTCCCTTCATGTGTTCCATTGTGTCTCTTATGCTGCTTGTTGTGTCGCTATGTCCCTGCCCGGTATGCTGTATGCTTGTGTGCTCCCCACTACCGTCCTATTACCCTCTTCACCCTGTTTTGCCAACACTCGTGCTAGTATTTTGTAATCCCCATTTAGCATGCTTAATGGCCTATAGTTTTCTAATCTATCTCTCGCCCCCTTCTTGTGTATTATTGTGATTAGTCCTGTTACCATGCCCTCCGGCATCTGCCCCTCCCTTCTATCCATTTAAATACCTACCTAACACTGGCACTAATTCTTCCCTGAATTCTATATAAAATTCCCCTATTATCCCATCTATTCCTGGACTTTTATTTCTTGCTAACCCCCTTATCGCTTCATCTATCTCCTCCATCTGTATCTCTCCTTCACATCCTTCCTGTGTCTTCTCCCTCAACCTCGCTCCTACCTTCTCCAGCACTCTCCCCGTATGCTCCTTCATCCGTCTCTTCCTTTCTAAATAATATCCTTATTAGACCATCACCTCTACCCTCTCAACTATTCCCACAAATCCTTGATCTTTTCCCCTCCCTTCCCTTCTTACCCTGCTCTACAATTGCTATCCTCTGTCCTGCTCTTCCTCTAAACCCTACGGAAGTACTTAGTGCACCTTCTCTCCCTCTACTATATAATCTGGCGCCCTTACTCCTCACCTACTTCACCCCCATACACTTCTTGGTGTTCTCATCTCTCTTTAATCCTCTCTTTATCCTGAATGTAATTGTCCTACATCATACGCCCCTTCCTCCCCATCCTGCCCTTCCGGGCCTCTCTTCTCTACACGCTCTCCCTTCCAGCCTCCCTTCTCTCGTCCTCTTTCCTACCGCTATTCTTCCCCCTCTAACTTATAGCCTAAGCTCACCCTTTTTATCTCCTCTTTACTCAAGTCCTCGCCACCACCTCCCCCATATCATTTCCCTCATGCCCCACACTTCTTCCTCTCCTTCTCTCTTAGCATTTCCCTTTATCTCTTCCTTTATATTACTTTTCATCCCTATTCAAACAAACATCCCGATTCATTACACCACTACCCCCCCCCCCCTCATCTCTTACTCTCTGCCCCTACACTAAACCCTACCACCTTGTGATCACTGATTGCAGTGTCCTTATATTCTATTATCCCTATCATGCCCGCTATACCTTTGGTGCTCAGCACTAAATCTATTCTGCTTTGCTTCAACACCCCCTTGAACACCTTTCTCCTTGTGAATACCCTCCCTTTTGGATTCCTCTCCCTCCACACATCTACCAAATCATTCCCCCTCATTATCTCCCTCAATATTGCCCTTGTCTTATCGCTCCTAAACACATTCCACCGCCACATCCAGCCTCCCGCACCATACATTAAGTCCCCACCACTATGCAGTTCTCTCCACACAATCCCCCTAATTTCTTAAAAAATTCCCCTCTCTCCCTATCCTCATTTGAGCATATATATTTATAACTTATAACTCCTCACCCATGTGCTCAAACGTGATCCCTACTACCCTCCCATCACCGCCATTTGCACACATCTTCACCTTCTCTACTCTCCCCCTTTTCACCAAAATGGCTACTCCCTTGGATGTTGCCCCTCCATTACTCACATACACCTCTCCTATCCAATCTCTTTCAACCTCCCTCATACATTCATCATCCCAGTGTGTCTCCTGTATGCATATGATGTCTGTGTTGCACACCTGCAAGGGCTTGCTGTCTCCTGTCCCCGGTCCCTGGGCCCCATTCACATTAAGTGAAGTTAGTGTAAGCATTAAGAAACTAAAAACATTTAAAAATTATTTTCCCGTTAAATTTTCCCTTCCCGTTTGCGATTTACTCCCCATTGGTCTCCTCCTTGCCGCCATCATTTCCTCATCTGTTGTCCCCCCCGCTGTCCGTTAATGTCCGACACCTCAAACCCTCCCCCTCCCCCACATACACAGTCCCCGATCCCCCCCCTCCTTCCCTCCCTTCTGTCCCCCCCATGGCTGGTTCTCTCTTCCATGCCTTCCCATTTTTTTGTCCTCCTTCATCGACGGCTCCTTCTGCGCGCAGTCCATGCTTTCCCCCCGCTCTCTGCTGCCGAATTCTGCGGTGACGCCTCTCGCAATTGCGTTCGCCACCGCTTCCTCCTTTCTGCAGCGCGTCCCCGTCCTCCTCCTCCATCCGCTCACCTCCACTGCTTTCTCCCTCTCTGGGACTGCTCCTCCATGGCCGCCTCCTCCGCCTCTGTTCTCTCCACCGCCTCTGCTCCGTCCACCTCCACCTCTGCTCCGTCCACCGCCACCTCTGTTCCGTCCACCGCCACCTCTGCTCCGTCCTCCGCGCCGTCCGCACGTCGCCACTCCCACAGGGCTCCTCTGCTGTGGTCTCCTCCTCCCTCCGCCGATCCTGGAGACCGCAGTCCCGCTTATAATGGCCCTGCTCTCCACATTTGTAGCACTTGAATTCAGGGCATTCACGTCGTATGTGCCCGGGTTGTAAACACACATTGCATAGTCTCTGCTGCCGGTCATGAATTACCCGGAAGTGGTCGGCCCCCTCCAGCGTCTCAAAGCGCGTGGAGTAGGGCAGGGACTGGACCTCGTCTGTAAACATCACTTTACAGTGTCTGGTCCCCTCTAGTATGTCCGTCCCCGGCCAAGACTACAATAACAGATAACAAAAAATTCAAATAAACAAAAAAAAAAAACAATAAAAAAACTTCCTTCTTCTTATGGGGGACGTCACCTTGACTCCCCACCCCCTCAGTTTGTCCTGGATCTCCCCGTCCGTGATATACAGGGGGAGACCCAGGAATGACACCACCATCTCTTTGTTTGTTATGGGCCTTCCCATGATGGCGGTGCCCTTGATTTTGAATCCATCAATAAGTTTCTCTTTCCCTTCGTCATCCTCCATCGTTATTTCATATTGTGTATTGGTACGATATCTACACCCTGCCACCACACCACAATTGGCTCTAATGCCCCGGAATAACTCCATCATAGTTACTCTATCAGGACCCACTAGATCAACCAGTACCGTCAGTCCTTTGTATCTTTCAGCCTTCGCTTTCTCCTCTCTCTCTCTCTCATTCATATCCACATTCACTGCTTCTTCCGCACTCACATTTACTCTCACTTTCGCACTCACTTTCACTCTCCTCTCGTCCGTCATCCGTTCTCCGTTGTCTAATTCCGTCGTCGTTTGTCTTTGCGTATTTTCGTTAACCATGTTATCTGTCCGTAACATACTACAAAAAGGGACGTTCCCCCCTCAGCAAGCTGCTGGGGGAATCAAACACACACAGAATTAAACCTCCTTTCGCTCACACACACACACAAACAATTGTACACTCTCCTCACACTCACGCTCTCTCTCTCTCTCTCTCTCTCTCTCTCTCTCTCTCTCTCTCTCTCCTTCAGGGTACCGGGTATCGGGTATCGGGGCTTGGGGCTTGGGGCTTGTTGGGGTTTGGGGTTTGGGATCAGGGTGGGACGCCAGAGCCGCGGGGGTAGTACGTTCTAGCACCGATCATTGTTCAGGAAGGACTTAAGTAGCTGCTGCGTCCTGATTACGATTCGCTACACCTGGTGCCCCACGTACTCGCCTCCGCAGGGCGTGTCTCGCTCGCTCGGGAATCTCCGGAATGTTCGGGCTGGGATCCCGAGCCGCTGGTGATGACGTGGTGCGCTCTGGGGAGGAGTGCACCACAACAGAGGGGCCGGGGAGGACTTGGTGATGGTTACGCTGACATTCCTTTCTCCGGGGCCCGACAGACAGAGGCCTCTTCCTTATCTCGGCTCCTACCGCCAGGTGTCTGACTTCTATAAAAAACCTATATTAGAAAAGTACCCTTACATTTACCCTATTATAATTACTTATGTTATGCCCTGTCGGGATCTCTTAAAAGTCGTATTCATTCCCACCTACTGAAAAGAATACGTTTTATTTTATTTTCATTTATTTATATTTTTTTTTTATTTTTATTTGTTTTTTTTATCTTATTTATTTCTTCTCTCTTTCCCATTTTGCTCCATGACCATTCCTCATTATAGATCCTCACTCCCCAAGGGGGAGGAATTTGAGTACATTGCTCTGGATGATTACAATTATCATACATTTAATACTAATGAGTTGTATTATGACATGTGTTGCTAACCTTTTGCTATGCATTGCGCTGTGACCCTGCTAGAAGCCCTGCAATAAAAACTATCAAGTAATTGATGAATAGATTCAAGTGGACATTCGATTATTGACGAAGGAGAAAAGATTCAAGAGTATTGATGACATCGCATGGTTCTAAGCGGTCACTTTGGTCCCCTTATATAAAACATATCCCTAGGGCTTACTGTCCAAGCCGTTAAATATTTCCTAGCAAACCAACAAGAGCCCGGATCCCAGGGGAGAGCTACCACAACGGACGTGATCAGAGCCGGGGCTCAGAGCCAGGGTTATGCCTCGAGCCGCCGTACTGAAGCAAGCGGGGTAGACGTTCTATGATAAGGTAGTTAGGGGCCAGGCGAGTCTCCCCCCCAACGAGACCTGTTACAACCGTTACTGGATACAGGTCTCACCTTCTGTAGAGGAGGTTAAACAACGGATCTAACACACACACACACTTGCACATGTATTTTTGCGAAACTTCTGAACTTACTTCTCCCACTCAATGCTCTCCATTTCAGGGAATCAACAAGAAGAAAGAGAAAACAAAGTAAAATATCCACAAGCCAACATTGCAATATCTTTCCATGTGAAGATGTGACGAGGGAAAAGGTTAATCAGTTATTTTTACAGAAAATCACCATTCCATCACGCATCACATTCCATTAAAATCTTCACAGGACTTTTCACTTTTATTTCTAAACTGCTGTGTACTGAAATATACGAAAATGTGTTTGGGCCATCAACACGGTGATTTTGTATTTTGGCTTGAAGAAGGGGTATGCGCAGACAGGTGAGTTCAAAGTCAGAATTTCAGATTAAAAAGTGTTATATTGGGCGTTTATAGGGTCGTTAAAATTGATGACATAAATAGGCTGAAGTTATATTATGGGTTTGGAATTTAGCAATAATTAAATTATCTGTCTGTTGGCGGAAAATCCACATATTATAATGTATTAATACGCTGAAGCGACATTGTCACAAATTGGGTCTTTTCAGAAGGAAAAATAAATCAGATCAGTTCATTCAGTTTTTTTCTCAGACCTTATTTCTGACAATAGAATCAGCCCTGTTGGTGGCCACAATACGCTTCCGTAGAAATACACTGGGTTCACCTTGAGCGATGTTGAAAAACGTACAGCTAGAACTTTAGTTGCGATTTTCCGAAGGGTCGTTGAGTTTGATGGCAAGATACATTTTTCTTTCTTTCTTATTTTCTTTCATGCCAATTATATAATCTTAAAGGAAACACTTTGTTCAAACTGGCTTTTCGAGGCAATGACTGAGCTGGCTGCCTCCATCTGTTCATGAAGGCTAATTGACGAGTGATTCATCATCGGTTGTCCATTTTAGACAGGCAGAGTGCATTCAGAAATATGAAATGAAATCTGCTTCCCTACAGCACACAATATGCACGAACGTCAACATCCACAGATGGTAAGAGGATGGAAACCGGTTGACGATTTAGAAAGAAACAAATAAACCAAATGATTGAGGGAAATAAATATGTCTCTTCAACGTCAGTGGTTTGGTTCTGTCAGACAGGATCCATTGTAAATGCTGAACATGCTTTTTTTTACTTGCCGTGTGTAATCTGCTGCTTGACAGATATTGTCCTCTGTTCAAAAATATGTGTGCCCTTTGGTGCACACATAAATCTGAAGCATCTTACAATATATGTATTGTATAAAGTGTATACAGTGTGACTACATTCTTAGTATGGGCAGCCCCAGAGGGAAATATACAAAAAGCATTCATGAAGTTTGGTTCTTTTATGAATTTGTTATTGGTCGACTGAAACTGTGACCAAATCTGCTGGGTCAAAAATATACAGCAACATGAATTATCAATTTATGTGATGTACAAAGTTGTGTCAATCAAATTATCTTTGTGGCCTCTTAACTTCTTGTGAGTGATTATGATTGACTACAGCTGGTGACTTCTGTGAGCCCATTTAAATATGACTCATTTAATAGAATCATTAGACTCAGACACAAACGCTACAATGGGAAAGTCAAAGGAGCTCAGCACGGATCTGAAAAAGCAGATCATTGACTTGAACAAGTCAGGAAAGTCACTTGGAGCAATTTCAAAGCAGCTACAGGTCAACTGGCAGATCAACTGTGCAAACAATTGTTCCTAAGTATAAAGTGCATGGCACAGTTGTGTCACTGCCACGATCAGGAAGAAAACCACCAAAAACCACCAAAAAGCAGGTCTGCAATGAATTAGAAGCTGCTGGAACACAGGTGTCAGTTCCAAAACAGTCAAGCGTGTTTTTAACATCGCCACTGGGCTTGTAAGGCACGCCGTGGCAAAGAAAGCCCTTGCTCCAGACGCGGCACCTTAAGGCTCGACTGGAAATTGCTGCTGATCACATGGACAACAGAAAAGGCCTTCTGGAGGAAAAGTTCTGGTGGTCCAGGATGAACAAGAAATGGAAGCTCTTTGGCCACAATGACCAGAAATATGTTTGAGGAGAGAAGGTGGAGTCCCTTTACCCCCAAGAACACCCTGCCCTAACCGTCCAAGCATGGTGGTGTAGTATTATGCTCTGGGCCTGTTTTTTGCTGCCAATCGAAACTGGTGCTTTACAGAAAGTAAATGGAATAATGAAAGAACTAGGATTACCTCAAATTCTTCCAGGAGACCTAAAATCGGCGCCAAGACGGTTGGGTCTTGGGCGCAGTTGAGTGTTCCAACAGGACAATGACCCCAAACACACATCAAAAGTGGTAAAGGAATGGCTAAATCAGGCTAGAATTAAGGTTTTAGAATGGCCTTCCCAAAGTCCTGACTTAAACCCCATGTGGACAGTGCTGAAGAAACAAGTCCATGTCAGAAAGCCAACAAATTTAGCTAAACTGCACCGATTCTGTCAAGAGGAGCGGTCAAAGATTCAACCAGAAGCTTGCCAGAAGCTTGTGGATGGCTACCAAAAGCACCCAATTGAGGTGAAAATGGCCAAGGGACATGTAACCAAATATTAGCATTGCTGGATGTATATTTTTGACCCAGCAGATTTGGTCACATTTTCAGGAGACCAATAATAAATTCATAAAAGAAAGAAACTTCATGAATGTTGTTTGTGACAAAGAAGTATGTGCTCCAATCACTCTATCACAGAAAAATAAGTGTTCTCTGGACTCTGGACTGCCATGACATAGATGTTCTTTACAAGTGTATGTACATTTTTGACCACAACTGTAGCTACATTTGTGACTGAAAAAGGTGTGCAATTAAAATCCATAAAATTTTTGGGTTGAGCACATAAAAAGAGATAAGGTCAAGGTAAAGACAAGGTCAATGTTACAAGGTCGATTTATTTCCAGTGTGTGCTTCTTAACTTCTTAAACGAACCCTGCGCTGCTAACATAGGTGAGCCCAACGAGAGATTCATTCTATTCTGCCAAATGCCCTAAATGTGAATGTAAATGTAAATATTCCATATGGGGGTCATTTGTCACAACAGATGTATCGCTGGAAAAGTCAAGATAGCAGTATGGTCGCCGTTCGAGTAATGGGATCATTTTCCGGTTTTTCCTAATTGTCTCCAGAATGTAGAGCATTCCCGATGATTCTGGACGACATTATGCAGAGGTTGAGCGGTAATTCAATAGAAAACCATCCGTTTCCAGTGAGCTATAGGCAGGCAGGCTCGGGGGAAACCAGGTATGTGTGGACGTCCAGGTTATTGACTCGATGTGGCCGGGGGGGCTCGCCTAGCCTAGTGTGGCTTGGCAAAATGGGTCATGCTAAATATCTCGTGTAAAAAAGAAGAAAGGTGGAAATAGATAGGAACAACAAGTGATGTGACATCACCCGGTGACATCACAGAGGGGCTCTCTGTTAGCGTTGGCTTTCTTCCCTGTTGAAAAAAGAAAAGCAAAGTCACAATTAAGGAAAATTGCTTCCTGTATTGAAGTTTCAAGGACTTTCTGCATTTCTTTATTTGAGTTCTCTTCTCCTCCCCCCAGCCCTCCCCCCCTCGAACCCCCAATCCCGGGTGGCAGGGGGGGGAATAACTCGGGGCGCGGATGTGACAACCGCACAGCTGTGAAAACAAGCGCTCCTTCAAAATGGCTGCTTCCCCTTCCCTCAAACG
>PIJE02007250.1:0-13043 GCA_002895965.2 Coryphaenoides rupestris | reverse complement strand
TGTAGTCTAATCTATGAACACAACAACGCGGGACAAGCTTTGTTTGTGGGACATCATGACGGCTCTATTGCAAGGGGCGTCGTCTTAAGAAATCAGGCAATCTTATTGGTTATTATTCTCCGCGTGACTGACAGGGTGGAAAGGTCCATTAATTAACTGTGGCGGCCATCTTGTGTACAATAAAAGAAGAGGAAGAGAGAGAGAGAGAGATGAAGATGAAGAGCTGCACCTACCTTTCCATTCCTCCACCGTGTGCTCTCTCTCGTCCAGCTGTTTGTCCGTTATGAGTGGTGGAGGCTGTGAGACAGACAGACAGACAGACAGACAGACAGACAGACAGACAGACAGGAGCTTCACATGGCTGGCACCTCTGGGCAGATGTTCACATAGGAAGCAATCCTACCAGGATAGGGCTGCACGATTCCGAACAAATGTACAATTACAATTATTTCGCCCGATATTGTGATTTGGATTATCCATTGCAATTCTAGAGCTTTTTTTTTGCATCCATTCGTTGTGACCTTTCACAATTAGCGAATGACAATTAATATGCCGGTAATTGTGCCACCCTGACCCAGGACTATGGGTCTCCACACAATACAGACCCTAAACTTCTCCAAAATGCCGTGTTGCACTTTCAGCTTTCGTCTGTGAAAATGGAATCGTGGCCAAGAGTGAACACACAATGCTCAGAATCCCCCTCGTCTGAAGCAGCGATAACGCATAAAAAGCAACTCCTGAGTCTGTCACGAGGATTTCTCCAGACTCACGACAGATGAAAGAAAGTATTGCAATAAAAATGATTCCGCTTGGCCGGAGAGAGGTTGTGTGTGTTCAGCTGTTAAGATATAGAGTCAGCACTCCCGCCGAGGTTCCAGTCTTTCCATGTTTGAGAGATAAGTAGATAAGACATGTGAAGATTCATTTAAACCCAGAGTTGACTTTTCATGAGAAATAAAACTCCTGTATTCGCATTCATATTTCCTTCGGTTTCCCCCAAGTCGGCTGAACTTTTAGTTTCGCAAGATTAATCTGAGGGAAACGTTCATGAGGGAATCTGAATCAGCATCATTCACGCCCCAAAAAAAGCGATGTAAAGGAGCCGTTCTGCCCCATTTCAGCAGAAGCGCCGTTCATTAAGAAAGCACCTGGCCAACAACAATTAGCGCAGAGCTTCAAGTCCTCCTTTCTGGAATCGACAATGAAAACCCATCATGTTTAGCAGCGTCAGTCCTGGCATCGCCTGCTCAGGGGAAAAACTACCGGTGTTAATGTGGTGTCCGGACCTGGAGGAAGTGTCCGAAATTAAACAGGGTTTATAAGCAACTTGAATTGATGGATAACAGAGGAGGTGTTTCTAGCAATTTGGTTGCCTACTTTCCTAGGATTTCTGCAGTTATGTAAATCTGAGTTGTTAGCAATCTAAAACAGTCATAACTATATGGTACTCAATTGAGTTGATGGGCTTATTTGGTATTTCATCTGTAGTTTCTCGGTATTCATCTACTTTTTTGCAATAATATATGCAATTTGCAATCATTTTAAGCAATAATATGCTAGAATTTCGCTCATATGCACGATTTAAGCACACATCTTGTATGAGGCCAGGTGATTCAGAATACATTTCAAAATAAAAGTTCCACCGTCTGTCAGAACCTCTGATTCTCCACGGTAATGAAGGGAAGTCATGTCATCGACAGTTATACCTCTGATATTCAGAACGTTCGCTCGGCACTTCACAGGAGTGAAAGTGTTTAGCAATTAGCACAGGAAAAAGTGATCTGTCGCACACAGAGAGACAGAGACACACACACACACACGCAGGGTTGAAGAAGGCGCGTTGCTTACCGCCTCCACCTCGGTGGGGTCGTACCACACGTTGATGTAGGGGTGCTGCAGAGCCTCGTCCACGGAGATCCGCTTGGACGCGTCGATCACCAGCATCTTGGACAGCAGGTCCCGGGCCTGGCTCGCTGGGACAGGAGGGAAAGAAATAACAGGAACCGGGTGGAAATGTTATGAAGGAAATGTTATGAAGGAAATGTTGTGTTCTGTGTGTTCTGTCTGAAATATCCCTCTAGCTCTCCCTTACAGCACCTAGATATATTTTATTTCCACGTGGATGTTTCCAACTCTCTGCACAATATAGAATTCTCTCCAAAATATGGAAAATTAAAGCACTTTCAATGACCCATGTCATATCAGGAACCCTGATATTATTCCACCATCACGACACAGCTGCTGTGGTTTTCATGGACAGTATGAAGAAATGCATGAAGTTAAATCGGGACCAAAAGCCACCAGGATTTCCCAGCATGCATAGGGAAATGTCGCCATGGTCGTTACCTTTCAGCTTGTTGTGCTCAGAGTCGGCGGGGAACAGCACGTCGGGGAAGAGCTTCTCGAAGCTGTAGCCGGCGTAGCGTGGCCGGTTCTCCACGTACGTCCGCACCGACTGGTTGAGCTTCAGGAGGAACTCCTGCGAGGGCGTGCCCAGCTGCTCGATCACCTTGTTCCACTGGTCGATGTCTGGCGGCGGGGGGCCGTTGGGTTAAGGGGAAAGAACGATAGGCTGGCCTCGGGGAGGGGCTAGCATCCAGGGTTGAGAGATTGCAGGAGATAAACCTTGAAGTAATTGAGCAACTGGTTTTGTTTGGTGTTTGGTACCTGAATCATCCCTCAACATACCGTTTTGGTTTTAGATGGAGTGGTCAACCAGATTTCAACGTGTTTCTCGTGGATGGGGGATGGAATACACAAAAGTTAAATCTGGTTTAACAGCAAAATGGATTAGTCGACATACTGAAGTGTGGATGTAGGGTGAGGAGGACACATACAGAGACTTCACAAGAATGAAGGTTGAACATAAATGGACAACTAGACAAAACAAGCGTTGTTCACAACTTATTCGCTGAAGATCCAGCCTCAATCTCCCAGAGTAAAACTACATACATGATGGAAAGACATTTCTTTTGGCAGGGAGGAGTGCTGGAAGATTATAAACATAACGGGAATTATAGGATTTGATGGATTATGGGAATTATGTCCCTTCTGCTGTGTACAATGTACACGACAAGCTATGTGGTAGTTACATAACGATTTCACATTCACTTTTGTATTTCTTCTTTTCCACATAAATGTCCCTTAACAGGTAACCTTGTTACATACAAATCCTGCCTGTATTACTGTGAATATTATCTTACAATCTGAAGATGTGCACCGTGATAAGATTCAACTTCTTTATGGCAACGGATGCATTGTACCAGTTAGATTTGCAACCGTTCCACCAACTGGATGACCTTTTCCTCAGGATAAACAACAGCTCTGGTTCTCGGGGGACCCAGCGGCGCCTAACAGGTGTGAGCAAGGCTGGAGACAAGAGACGGGGTGTGTGTGTGTGTGTGTGTGTGTGTGTGTGTGTGTTTTTGGTCGGGTTCTGTGGATGACGGCGGTCCCCACTTTAAGGATACGATCGGTACCTGGGAACAACACACTACCGCGGACCATTTCAGCCATGATGCAGCCAATAGACCAGACATCAACTGAAAAGTGAATGGACAAAAACCACCAAATTAGCATGCAGGACACGAGTACAAAGAAACCACAACAGAAACACAGACAGACGACATAACAAATAAAAAGACAAATCAAATAAATAAACGGTAATGCTTGGGTGTTTGTGAAGTACAAAATGGGAAATAAATAAATGGAATCCATGCAGTGATTGAGCGTGCCAAACCTGAGTCAGCGTCCCATAGGACTCAGTATGTCAATGAATTTACCATCAAATTCACGTTAGTATTAACATTGTAAGCCTATAGCAATTATGAGACTTTCAAAGTCTGTAAAAAAAGAAATATATATATATATATATATATATACACACTGTATATATATATATACACAGTATATGGGACCACCCTCTGTATTCTCACTGCAATTCATGCATAGTTTGAATAGATTATGGGTGAATTTGTGAAGATACATATAGGTTCATCTAACTTGGGTTATATGTAACCTAGGGCTGGGCAATATATATCTGATATGAGACTAGATATAAAGGCTGCATTACAGTAAAGGGTTAGGGTTATTTTCTGAACTTACCAGACTATATACTAGACTATACTTACCAGTTCTATATTGGGATGGAAGATTTTGCCATATTGCCCAGCCCTTATATATCTGCCATCTACGGGTTAATGAACTACAAATCACTTCCTTAATACAACAGGACATTACAACCCCTCTATTTCTTTACATATATATATATCCACATTTATATAATATATATATATTTATATACATTTATATAATATATGTGTATATACACATGACTTAACTCATTAGTACACGCACATGAAAGCAGTTTGATACACGGAGGGCGTCTCCCACAATTCCTTTGGTGGTTATGAAAGAGCAAACTATTTATAATTCTATTTCAAGCAACAGCATCACAGCGTAGGGGTGTGCATGTGTGTGTGGAAATACATGCGTGTGTGTGTGTGTGTGTTTTCTACCAAGAAAAAGCTGTGTGTTTCCTAGCTTGCAAGCGTATGCACAAAATAGAATGTCCCATAGTTTGCTCGGGGAACACGATGGCTCACAGATGAAACACAAAAGACGATACAGAAGTCAGGACTGAGTCGTTTCTTCTGGCGGGCGGCTAATTATTTTTTTGCTCTTCCTGCCACATCGGTTTGACTCGAACACACAAGACGTCGCTGCGAGCAGCACAAGGATACAATCCCTTCCCGGAAAAAGGATTTTGTGGCGAACCATTTCTGCCATAATACAGCCCACAGCCCAAATATCCACTACATATGCGCAGCATAGAGGGGGGAGGAGGAGGAGAGAGGAAGTAGAGAACAAGCAGCATAAAAGAAGGTAATTAAAAGCAACAAGTCAGCAGGAAAAATATAGGTCAGTGGTTTTTTGTTTTTTTTTAAAGGACCGAGACGAGTCCCGCCTCCAGATGCCACTTCTCTAGGGAGCTAGGGATCATGGCAAATGCATTATTTAGATCGGCATGGCCAAGGTGTTTACAGGTGAGCTTCCAGAAATCACAGACTTTTTATGAGACGGAAAGGCTTTCCGAGGTGCAGACTGAAACGCGCGGCAGATGTGACAAAATGTGTGTAAGTGTGTGTGTGTGTGTGTGTGTGTGTGTGTGTGTCTCTTTAACAAGCGCAAGGCACCGCACGCAGCCGCCTTCAATAAAACATCAAGCGTGAGCCACAGCTGCCGGGCACCGGGATCCCTGGACAGGAAGCATCCCACAACGCACTGCTTGCCAATCTGCAAACATCCCCCTCCCTCCCTCTGTGTGGGACCTTTACAAGTGGAGTGGCAGCATGTATGTGTACCTGTGTGCATGTGAGTGGAAGGAGTGAGAGTATAAGTGAGTGAAAGTAAGCCACTTCAACTCCCCAACCCTGGGAAAGCGAGTATGCAGCAGCAGCAGGCCAGGCAGCGACAAAGTAGCTCCTCATTGGTCCATCCCTCTGCCAACCAACCAACCAACCATCTAACCCCAACCACTCACCGTTGGCCTGGTAGCCCATGCCCAGGATGACCTCGGGGGCACGGTAGTAGCGGGTGACCACGTAGGGGGTCATCAGGAGGCCTGTGGCGGCGGTGCGGGCCAGGCCGAAGTCCAGGATCTTCAGCGTGCAGTCGGACTTCACCACAATGTTACTGGGCTTCAGGTCCTGCCGGGTCCAACGGGAGAAGTATAGCCAGCGTTACTCAAAATAGAGCACATGTCCATTTAGATCCAATACAGCCAGGTTCAACAACACTTGAAAAGGAACCCCTATTATGCTACTGGGTGGGATATGGATCAGCTGTTACAAGCTACGTCAAAATATATAGGTCAGTTGGTCCGGTCCACTGGTTGGTAGACCGATCTATCCATCATCCCGTCTGGGTGGACACTGCCCAACTTGTGATCCCACCAGGTGGTAAAGTAGGGCCCCTTTAAGCCTAAACCTACTGATTTATTCATGAGATTTTGGATATGGCTGTCATTTATGTTCAAATTAAACTGTTTGCTTTTTGTGCATGCATAGGCACCATTAGTTGTACTATCAATCAACTGTTTTAGAACATTCAAAAGTATTGACCCGAATTCCTAGTATGATCCTATATTCACTGGCAGAGGCGGTCACCTGCTCAGACCATGCCTTGCTCTAAGTAAGGCATGTCGTTCAGGGTGTGTGTGTGTGTGTGTGCCTGCGTTCCAGACTGAGGTTCACCTGCCTGTTTAGAATATGACTCATCATGCCTTGATTAACAGTCGACGCCTCCGTGCGGGAAAAAAGCCAAAGAAGAACACAATCTAAACGACAAGCTCATTTCATTTCGAGTCGCCGGAGGGTGTCTCTGAGAAGAGGGCCGGTTTTTTGCGCGTGGATTAAAACAGCAGAACGGCTCGGAGCGGCTGGCTTCCGAAACGAAAGAAATCACGCGGCTCATTGGCCCGACGGGCGATGTTTAACAGCTGACTCCCCCCTCACCTCCCCCCCCCCCCCCCCCCAACCCCCCCCCCCCCCCCCCCCCCACCCCCCCCCCCCCCCCCCCCCCGCCTGGTACTTTAAACCAAGCAGGCCGAAGAGTCTGCCTCTTAGCGCCTTGCGGAGGGATTTTAGAATTTAGGGTTGGGATGGGGGATTGGGATGATACAATGTGTTGAAAAACTGAACAAAAAAATGAAAATAGACGACAAACGACTTCAGTCAAGACTTTTGAAAGACTGCAATTAAGATTAATATCGCTCTGTTTTGGTTCATTCAATTAAAGTTTTTTCTTCTTGTTGGCCGCAAAGGAGATAAAGCGACAGCAAAGGGAGAAAGCGTGAAACTAGAAAACTGACTTGTGAATCTGGCGACCCTTTTTTCATTAGCAATGCCACGTAGCCTATGGGCCTCATTACTTCCGCTTGGGAGGACAAGAGGAGCGAGCGCTAAGCTAAGCTACTCCTCACGTCTCGCAGAGCCACTCTCTGACAAGCACACTGTGTGTGTGTGTGTGTGTGTGTGTGTGTGTGTGTGTGTGTGTGTGTGTGTGTGTGTTGTTTTGAGGTCATTGATATAAAATTAGAAATACATGACCTTACTTTGGCTGGTATTTTCGGAGAGCCATGCATGTAAAATGTATTTTCATAAACTCAAGAGGCTGGGCAACATGGCGACACTAATGAATGCAAATCTGTGTGTTAGCATACATTTGCATGTACATGGGTAGCGTGCACGTGTGTGCGTGCGTGCGTGTGTGTATATCAGAGCAGCCGGAACTAGGGAGGGCCAGGGGGCTACTCTGTCGCATGTTTTTAAGTCATGAATCATATTATCGTTGCCAATGCCCCTATATTACAATACTTACGGTAAAAGCAGCATCAATCATGCCCATCCACTCTTTGGTAAAGGAAAAGGAACATGCACCACACACCACATGAATGCATGTTGATGATGACAGCATATTATACGTTGGTTGAGCCTTACACTTTGAGAATGACAATATGGGAGAGACCATCTTCAAATGCAGCAGATTCTTGTGCGACTAACTAAAAGCTTTTAATAGAAAGGCTGACAAAAGAGGAAGAACAGTTACAGTTTGGCCCCTGCACTTCTGAAATGACTCCAGCTCCCCTGGTATTATCCTGTGTGTGCACGCATGGGTGCTACGCATGGGTGCTACGCATGGGTGCTATGCGTGTGTGCGTGTGCGTGTGTACGCTTGAGTGCTAATCTGTGTGTGTGTGTGTGTGTCACCGTGACTCACGCGGTGTATGATGCCGGCGGCGTGCAGGTGCTTGATGCCACACAGCATCTGGTAGAGCAGGTAGGAAAGCCTCTCGTGGTCCAGCTCCATCTGGATCACCTGGCACAGGTTGGCGTCCATCAGCTCCATGACCAGGTACCTGTCGTCACCACACACACACACACACACACACACACATACTATGTTAGCAGAACATCTAGGTGTGGACGACGACGGGGGGTGAGGGGGGGGGGGGGGGGAATTACGCCTTGTTCTCGAGTGGATTAAGCTTTTAGAAGCGGATTGTAATAGGCCCGATTCCATTTTGTGTTTTCCAATCACACGCTTGCAGATCCCCGCCTCGAGTAACACGATTGGTCGAAATGAAAGAAAGTGAAACGCCCCGTTCACCCAGATTTAAGCTTGTCTGACATTGATTTGTGAGACAACACACATATTTACACACGCAAACTCATCACATGCTTGTGCATTCATACGTGTACATGCAGTGAAATGCATATACAGACACACAATGACAAAATGTGTCTTAAACACTACAACATATCTATAATATATCGGGAAAAGCATTATATTAAGAATTATGTGTGTCCAAAAAAGGATAATTAATAAATACTACATTTTTGACAATCTTATCTTGGGACTGAGCGTGTGTTGTTGTGAGTGATGTATGGCAGACATGAGTCTCGACGCCCATTAGCTCAGCAGCCAAGATGAAGAATGTTCTCCAGCTTTCACGGATTGTCCCCTGGTTCAGCTGGCTAATCCAGTGTGGCGAGCTCACACCCCGACCTCACCAAGATCCCTCCCCGCCCCTCTATCTCCAACACACATCCAAATTAAGCAACGTTAACATAAACCCCCTGATTGAGCCCCTACGCGACTTTCAAAGTTGCCAGATCACTGTGTGGCACATACAGTGGCACGACTCTCTTGTCTTGTAAATCAGGTGCCCTGAAGTCGTTGTGGGTTTCACTCTACGCAACAGATCGGCTTGAGGGGGGGGGTGACACATTCCAAGATATTTCACAACGAAGAATCCGTGACATGTCCCTCTTGTCTACAATCCACGTTGTAAGTCACGGAGAAACTGAAAAATCGTGTCGTGTGAATTCAGCATTTCTTGATATAAGGTCGCTGGTTAGCTCGCTAATGGAATAATGACTGAATTTAAAGTGAATTGTCATCAAATCGATGAATACAAACACAGAAGAATGATATAATGGGGATATATCTCTAACACTTTGAACATACTGTACAAGCTGGCATGAATTTGGACAGATCAGAGATTTGGAAACGCCTACAATACAATCCGATGAGAAAGACACCACCTCACACTTGCAATAAAACACTCAGCACTCGTGTGAAACGGCACGAGTGAACAAATACTCACACATCTTGGAATTCCTCCAGCGTCTTCTGTGGCGTGAACACGTTTAATAAGCCGATGATCTGCCCAAACGAAAAGAAGAAAAAAAACACATGACACATGAGTCCGCATCCGTAGCAGAATGAAACACTGTGTGGACACATCCAATCACGTGAGACATTGTAATATGAGGATTTACCACAATGACAATACCAGAAACCACATGAAGTAGGATTTGGAGCAGTACGAGTAATAGTTTTTCTTTGCGTTGCTTTAATACTTTTAATGTGTTAAATCCATTTCAAATCAATGTTAACCGCTTTGATGTGAAACACTTTGCTGGCACTGAACAGAGCTACATTAACACATTTATAGGCCTGATTATACACGTGTTAGCAGATGCTAGCATGTAAACATACAGAAAACGTCTGCACACAAACTAAGTACAGAGGAGGCTTGCCACAGTCTTAAACTAATCGTTGCAAATATATGTGTTTGATAGTGATACTGAGAGAGAGACAGAGACCTAGTATTTGATTTATATTCTACATCCCTGTTGGGGCTGAATGATGAAGAACCATGTTGCGATTATTTTGATAGATATTGCGATATGATTCACTATTAGTGGGGAAGATTTTTGCACAGTTTTCATTTTGACTGGAAAAAACAGGATCAGGATGTGACATTTGGTCTGTACCACAAACAAACACGTTTTTATTACATCTGGAGAGAAAAAGCCAGGGAATCTCTGCAGCACAAAGACACTTGAGCCTTATAACAGATCCTTATCACAGCTCCTGCCATTGCAATAGTGCACGTGCATTTCAATTAGGCTAATTGTTGAGCCCAAAGGAAATGCCTGGTACTTTACAGTTGGGATCCTTGACTATGACTTACGTTCTTGTGATTGACACATTTCATGAGCACCAGCTCTCTGTAGGCGCGCTTGGCGTGGGTCTGGTTCTGGAAGGGCCGGCTCAGCTTCTTAATGGCCACGTTCCGCTCTAGGTTGTGGTCGTACGCAGAACTGAGGAGGAGGAGGAGGAGGAGCAGGAGGAGGAGAGGAGAGGAGATCACGGTTGGTTTCATCGATTCGTACCAAAATGTCATGCCTCCACGGTGTCCTACGCGGTCATAAAACGCTCACGTCGCGTCTTAAAAATAGTGTCCCTTGAAGATTAACTTCTGCTGAAATGCTACAGAAACAAACAAACTTTTATTGTTTTGTATTTGTTTAACCTTTATTTTATCAGTTTGCTCTCATCGAGATATTTTCTCTTTTACAAGCGCAGGCCAAGAGAGCAGCTGCACACAATAAAGCACAACGCATTAAAACACCACCACATAAGAAACATTATTGTACACAGGCAGAAGCAGAAACAGCCACACGGTTACATTGCCCTGCATCACTTTCAGTCAAAGCTTTGACTATTGACTTGTATTCTGTCAGCGTTGACAAGCTCCCCTTCAGTCTCATCTTGTTGTTTCAGAGCTCATACCATCACGATGAGAAGGGGGGCCTGAAAACTCGATGGCTTTCTTGTTGCTAGATTCGAGATTCTACTTTATTCGTCATCGTTGCACAACGACAAAATGTGATCTCTGCATTTAACCTTAACCATCTAAACCCATCCACAGTGCAGCGCCCAGGGAACCGACTCCAGCGGGTCTAGTAGCTCTTCACCTTCACTCTGGCCATTTATCATCGAGCTCCAAGTCGACCTTCATCAATTGGTGGCGTGACCCGGCATGGGTCTAGTAGCTCTTCACCTTCACTCTGGCCGTTTATCATCGAGCTCCAAGTCGACCTTCATCAATTGGTGGCGTGACCCGGCGTCACCCAGCCTGCCACCCCCCCCCACCCCCTGCCAGGTTAGCTTGCATGTGGTCAATCACCCTGATATATAGGCATCTAATGCGTTGGACACCAGTCGATATTGACATCAGGTCCCCACGGTCCAGATGTACACATTTGTGTTTGCTTGTTTGTGTATTGCTACATTAAGTAGACAAGTCCATAGATGGCTCTTTTGTGTCCCGAAAATATGCGGAGTAGCGATGAACCAGAGCTCATTGAAATCCTGCCACTCCTGATGGGCCCCTCACCATCGCCGGGTTAAAGTACCACACTGCAGACGGGTTAATGTGGGTAATTTGTTAAATGTGAAGAAGAGGAGGAGGAGGCGGAGCACATTGTCTGACTTGGTGAAGAAACTGTAATTTATTAGGGGCTGCATTACAAAATGAGGAGCCTGCCTGCCCTGGGTTCTCTGCAAGGGAGCCTGGATGTTGTGACTACTGCTACCCCCCCCGCCCCCGCCACCACCACCAGAAGAGAGCGCATTGTTGTGACTTGTCTGTGTTTCAGGACCAACTGGATTGTGCAATTACACACAGCGGTGTTTGTTCTATAATGCAGCCCTGCTCCACTTAGCCTTGACAACATAGTGAGAATAATACAAAATAAACACACACACACACACACACACACACACACACAATCACCATCGCCTTATAACAATTCATGTTATTCAATCAGAGTCATTGCAAGAAAATGCAAAGGCAGCATATGTGCACAGTGCGGGCCTATAGGGTGTCAAAGTACATCTCGGACAGACGGGGCCACTTTGTAAGATAGCCAGCTTTTCAGGCTTTGCGATACCAGTGAATTTGTGAGTGAGACGGCTGCAGCATCCGAGGATGAATGGGGAGGTGCTAGAAAACACATCAAGCTAATCATGCTAAAAATAAAAAGGACTTGGGGGGGGGGGGAAGTCAGCTAGACAGCTCTGAGTCACTCATTATGAAGTGCTCGTCATACTTGAGGTGAAGGATGCAAGCTAATGCAATACATACAGCGATACCGTTCATCAATACACCTGACTGACACTGGGTGCAACGATCCATATCATTCTAGCGTCGTATAGATTTCGCGTTGCGTGTTCAGCATGCCGAGTGAGTCGCATGTAGATGATTCACATTATGTCGACCGATGGTACGAACAGCGGACAGCAGGTCTTCCGGGGTATGGACGGAGTCGGTGACAAAATGCTTCAGTAACAGCATCTCACCCAGTCCAGAGCCAATCACAACCGCCAACCGTCGAGCCAGTGAGACATCATGTGACGTCAGCGCTCCCTGCAAGTTTCTATTTTGTTAACCCGCCACCGCCACAGGAGAGGCTGCTGCGTCTTTCTGATCGACTCAAGTGCGTGTCGGCTACAACTAACGAGGGCTCGATCAATCACAGCACAACAGGTCCAGCGTAGTGTGATGGTTGGAGGGCTGAGGGGCGAGCAGTCTGACCGCCAGCAGGGATGGTCTCATTCATCCCCGTTTAATGATTGTTGACAAACAATACATATTTTTCCAGTTATAAAGTTCCATGGAGAACTCCATTGTTTGGTGGAAGAATGATTATTTGTTATCAATAAACTATAAAAAAAATTGTTGCTATGTGGTTAATTTAATGTAGTAAGCATTATATAAAAGCAATAAGCCGCGCAAGGCTGTATCGTGCCCCTTAGCAATTCTAAAATCACGGTAAACCACAGCCAAGAGTTCACACATTCATTGTTAAATTATCTCCGACATCCTCATCCCTCTCCCATGATTACCATCTTGTAACATACAATACGTTCTCCTGTTACAAGACGTCAGAGTTTACGTTCCAAGGAGTTTGTGTTCCGAGGCTGATCACACAAAGCCAAATTGGCAGAAGATTGACAAGTACATTGTGTTTCGCTCTGTAGCCTGCACAACGCCACAACAAAACAACACAACACAACGCAACCAAACACAAGTAGCCCAATAGGCCACCAGACGGTAAAAACGGGAACATCTTCTCCGGACTCACCAGACGATTCCCTGTGCTCCGGAGCCGATGGGCCTGAGGTTC
>PIJE02007248.1:10000-13050 GCA_002895965.2 Coryphaenoides rupestris | reverse complement strand
GTTGTGTGTGTGTGTGTGAAACGGCAAAGTCCTTGCGTTGTGGAGAACACAAGGCTTATCCAAGTCCATCGTCTGATTTGTTCGTCTTCTCCTTTCTTCAGGTGATAATAAATTAGATTCAATGCGAAAACCGCAAATTGCTTGGGACAAATGAAGAGCCGCATTCCACTGAGCAGAAATTGGGTAAATAAAAAAAGGCCAAAGGGATAAGACATAATGAGAATTTTATCATGTGAGACCTACTTGAAATGTTTTAAATTAATTAATAAATTATTATTAACAAATTCAATTTCAGGACTGAATGTTGCCTTGTAAATTAGTTTTAAGATAATCCTTAAGACAAACCACATGACGACTAGACTATGGAAACAAAAGCTTTTTTATGATGCAGGGGTGAAAGAGTGCATTGAAAAACAAAGGCAGCACATTAATACTAACTACTAACTTATGAGTAATCTCACTTAGTCTCAACCTAAGGTTAACCAAGTTAAGCTGTGCAGTCTTCAAGAAACTGAGGACAGGATTCTCATTGGCTGTCGGCATTGTCACGCCCAGAAACGTCTACATACAGTAGCTCTGCCCTGACATGTGTGTTGTGTTTATTCTTATATTTACATTCATCGGCCACCTGTACGTCTTTTTATTTCCTAAACTGCTGAGCACTTAAAATACATACGATACGAAATATAAGTAAATAATGTGAATTAATCAAGTAAATCACATTTGAAATCACGTTGGTTTCGCCACGGGGGAACCGTTTCGTTTCTTCGAATCGCAGTTCCTGATGCGCGGCCCCTGATTGGTCGTACTCACATGATGTCAATCAAGACCTGCTCAACTTCCTGACAACAAGGAGGCGGCTCCTGACACGGTGGGTCCTCTGTGTGCCGCTCTGCGCGAGACGAGCTATGGCTCCACGCGTCAGCTAGCAGCAAGGACGTGTCTCCCCCCAGCCGCTCTCTCTCTCTCTCTCTCTCTCTCTCTCTCTCTCTCCGTACTGCGGGTGGCACGTCGTCATAGAGGCCGTGATCGCGCGGCCTGAACTCAGGTGTATTAGAACATGGCGTTAATGACAGCTCCTGCCTGCAGCCTCCCCTACCCCCTCCCCCCCACCCCCTCCCCCCCGTCATTAACGTAATGAGCTACACCTGTTTTGGTCCCTACTACAGTATCACATGTCTGTGATGAACGCCGATGCTGTCTACAAGCTAAACAGACACACACACACACACACACACACACACACACACACACACAACACAGCATTGTGGGAAGACAAAATTGTAAGCGGGTTGGGGGGCGGGCAAGGGGATTACAGGTTATTGGAAAAACCAATCTTCCGTTAATCACACGTCCGCCCTGGCAATTAAGCACCGCAGGAGATCCAGAGGACAGACGTGTATCTGCTTGCTTGTGGATGTTATAAAAGTGGGTGGAAATAAAAAAGTAAAAAGAAAACCCCTCTCTCTCTCTCTCTCTCTCTCTCTCTCTCTCTCTCTCTCTCTCTCTCTCTCTCTCTCTCTCTCTCTCTCTCTCTCTCTCTGCTGCCCCTTAATTACCTTCTCTGCTTATCAGCGATGGCCGTAGCTGATTAGCTTGACGACATTCTTACTCGTACACTGTGTTTGGTTATGTATGGACTCGTGGTAATTTAAAGGCCTAATTTGGGCCATGATTTGGGGACGTTATTCCTTTCTTTGGAGGCAGCTGGGGAAATGTGGAGGGAAATTTGCTGAATTGCTGATGTGATGGGTGTTTAGGTCTGCCTGCCTGAACATTATTAGGAACAGTGTGTCGCGTCCAGGAGTTGGGTGGACGGTGGAGAGGCTGGGCTGCCCAGCACAGGGCCAGCGTGAGCTCTGGGTAACTTGTGTCACATGGCATCGTATCTCTCTGATGAATGCCTTGTGTTCCTTATTGTCCCTTCTGTGTCATCGCTATCTGCTTTCCATTTCATATCTTTGATACTCTGACAAATGCCTTTTGTCATTTTATCTTATTTTATTTTATTTTAGGCAGGATTAAATAAGTACAGACGGCCTGAGAGAGGGATGTAGGTGGAGGAGAGGAGAGGAGGAAGAGGAGAGGAGGAGGAGGAGTTGGAGGAGAGAAGGTAGAGGAGGAGGAGGAGGACTCCGAAGAGCTCACATGTTGGTAAACATAGCCCCCCCCCCCCCGTGGATGACGTAAGATCACCGTATATCAAGTGTGTGGACATAACACTACTGACATCTCATAAAAAATCTAATATAATTTTCAGGGTCTGCTTTCTATAAAAAAATAAATAAAAAGGAAATGTAACATTGACCTTGAATCCCCCCCCCCATCACCCCCCCACCCTCAGTCTCTCCTTCCCTCTCTTACACAAGCTTAGTGGTAGCCAAAGTGGTAATATATACTGTATATATCTGTGTATATATCTGCCTGCCTTTGTGTCATCCTGCACAGCAGAATTACTTTTAAAACATCCTGCCGCAGCGTGAAATGTGTGGGGGGGAGAATTGTTCTCAGACTAAGCAATCTAAGTCATTCCATGGCCGGGGTCGTGAGTGGGTGTGGGTGGGGATGGGAGTGGGGCATAATAGTGGATAACCGGCGACGACCTCTGGCGACCTTGCCACTGTAAACTCACACTCTCTCCCGTGATCTGAGGGCCCCGCCGGACGCGGGGAGAGAAGATTTTCCCCCAAATCATCTCCTCTATCTGTTAATTTCCCCTGTGACTGTCTGTCTGTCTATCTGGCTATCTCGCCTATCTATCTATCCATCCATCCATCCGCTTAACCGAAACTGCATCTGAATGATGGAGAGAGAGAGAGAGAGAGAGAGCGAGAGAGAGAGATGAGAAGAAGAAAGAGAGAAGTAGAGAGAAGCGAGAGATGCACACACTACACATTCATTCCTGACTAATGTCTACGAGGCAGTGGCGATGCGCTTGGGTGTGCTAAATTGGAATCCCCAGGTGGAGAGAAAGTGCTGCAATATTTCCGTCTCCGGGATGCAGGAAGGTGCGCGCTGGTCGGTTACGGCATCGTCCCCGCCGCCGCCGC
>PIJE02007248.1:0-5000 GCA_002895965.2 Coryphaenoides rupestris | reverse complement strand
TCCAGAGACCGCCCCCCCCCCCCCCCCCCATGGCTCAGGTTAAGGATGAGGTCGCTGTGTGACTCAACCTTTACCTCAACCCTGCCAAAAAAAACCGCTCCAAAGCCTTTCACAGCTCCCAACTAGCCGAATGTGTGGGGGGGGTGGTGTAGCTAATGGAGGTCAACATTATATTCAGTATGTTGGACGTAGAAATATAGCTCGATAAATCTAAAAACTACCTGTGTTCTATTAAACAAACACTAAACTAGCAGTGTAATTGTGGAAAAAAAAATCACATATGTACTTGCTATCCCACATTAATTCATGTTATTCCATGTTTTTCATGTTATTTAAGGTAAAGACCCCTTTCACAGGTCGTCAGCAGTCATTTTGTCCGTTTTTTGCAGTTGCTTAAACACTAAACTCCATTCTCTGAACCAAGTGGTCAGTGGCCTAAACCCATTTGTGGGTGGCCTAAACAACTCAAAATGGTTCACACTTGTTTCTAAGGACATGAAACTCGGACAACACTATAGACCATCTTGTTCATGGAATGACAATGAGGGAAGCAGGACAATACAACATTTCAGCCCAGAATTACACTATTTTGTACTGTCTGTATAAATTTGGAAGAATATTACCTTGCAATATTACCTCTCATCTCCTCTCATCATCATGTGCAATATTCTTAATGTCATGTGCAATACTTCTTCTCAATATTATCCTTGCAATATTACCATGCTACATTACCTTTCATCATTATGTGCAATATTCTTAATATTCTTTATATCATGTGCAATACTTCCTCTAACCATTATTATTATCACAGTTTTATTACACTTCAATTATTCAATTGTTTTCGCGGACTTATCTTGCCTATATATTTCTATACTTCACCTATATTTCTATACTTTCTCTAGGACTTAGACCTACTGTACATTTGTAAATCTGTTATTTCATTTTATAATTTTTATTCTACTGTTTATTTCTCTATTGTTTTATTGTATTGCTATGCAACCTGGCACAAGAATTTCCTTCGGGATTAATAAATTATCTTATCTTATCTTATCACATGAGAGTGAAGGAACTGCTTTGTTCTTCCATCAGCAAGAGGCTCTTTGTGTGGCGATGGAAGGTATGTGGCTGAAACCCATATACAAGAGAAAATCTCTTACAGCCATCGGATTCGCCTACAGTGACATAGGTGTCGAGTGTTGTCACGGCTGGATCCGGCACACCAGAGGGTTCCTCCCCTGTTGCCTGGCAGTGGAAGAAGTCCTCTGGCCGGACCCAGCGCAAACAGTCAGACGCTGAGACAGAAGGACTCTCTCATTGGCAAGAATTGCCCTGGATGCTGCTGATTCTCAATTATGCAGTATCTAATGAATGCTCCGTAGTGTTTTATATATTGACTGGCTGTGTGTATGATCTGAAAGCATTGTTTGATTTTGCCAGAAGAGTCAGGGATTTCGTGAAATTAGTAAGAATTTTGGGTTTCGTGTTTAACATTTCTTAAAATGGTTTCAAAAACGTGTCGAAGCAATTGAAAAAAACTGTAATGTTAGGTTGGTTATAGATGTCTGTCGCAGTGCCAGCATGGTCAATGTATATTTACGAGACTAGTTGTGTCTGTGCTTGGTGCACTGCCTGACCTAAATCCAACGGACCCATCATGTAATGTTATGAGCTACACCTGTTGTGTTTTTCCTGCTGTGAAAAGGCCCTAATACTGCTCCACATTATAACCAGCCTGCAAGGGGCCCCGCTCCGCTTTGTACCTGAAAAGAAGTCACTTTATCGCTCTTTGAGTTTGAACACCGTTTCTACGCGTCTTTTCACAGGAAGACGGGAGCGGGGGGGCAGCATCCCTGCTCCACTTGCAGGCCAACGGAGAGGCATGCCCTGGTTTCTGTGTATTTAGAGCGGCCCAGAAATAAATGAAGAATCATACCGCCGGTCGCTCAGCATAGCAGAGGGACAAGGGCCCATCACAGCTGCTGTTGTTGTCATTGTTGTTGAGGAGGGCGGCGACCTCAGCCAGATGCATCCCAGCCAAGTACAATCTTAACCTACATAATCCCTCCTCCTCCTCCTCCTCCTCCACATGTGAGGTTGCCAAGCAGACTATACTTAATATATCTTTTTTGTGTGTGTAATAATGTGATCGTTGGCCATTGCCCTTGAGCTCGGTACTAGGGGGGCAGGAACTCCAGGGAATTGTACAGGGGACCGTACATGGGTAGCACTTAAGGCTATCTTATCTTATCTTAGCCTTAATTGAAGTAACAGGAGGAGGATCAGTTTGGTTTGAGTAGACACACAACAGATTGACGCGTTCCTGTCCTTCCTAAAGCGACTCTTACTATTTTCTCTTTTTTGCACTCTCCCGTCCACAATTTTTTACTCCCCTATTTTCCTCTTCGTTATTCAGGTGACATTTCAGCCCCCCCTCTCCCTATCCCCCCCCCCCCGCTGTGCTTCATCCAAGTCCGTCCTTCGCAGCTGCGAATCATAGGCCGCCCACGGCAGCAGCTAGCCCCATCTCACCCCCCCTTCCCCCTCCCTCTCCACCACCACCACCACCACCACCATCCTCAACCCTGCCTTGTCTGTGACGAGGGGATCGCGATGATGGCCACGAGTATGTGGCGCAATCATGTCAAGGCAATCAGCTGAAATATCAACGTTGCATCTCACAATCATATGTGATATGTTGTTTTTGGAGTTTTTTTTTATTGAAAGCTATTCAGTATATTTGCTTCGCTTGCTTTGCGCTGCTGAAAGCTGATCTGCATAGCGGTAGTTACATTGCTGGCATTGCGGTCATTCCCTGCAAATATGTAAATATATTGAATGCGGGAGCCCAGGTTTTGCTGCGGCAGCACATGCAGAATTTATGCGTACGCTGTTGTCTTTGGATGAAAACGTTTTTTAAAGGAGACATATTATACCACCAGGTGTGAGTGTGATTAGCCATTCCAAGCGGTTTAAAAAAACGGTTTAATCTCCGTTTTTTTACATCACAAGTGGGAGTGTCCACCCAGATGTATGTGACCATGGCTTATATTTTACGAGTGCCTACTTCTAGATAGTGCTATGTCTGTAGGGCAATCGTGGTATATGGTAAATATAATACATCTCTGTTGAAAGGGTATTATATTCATGTTTATATTCTATCTAATGGGTTTTACAATTTTTCTTGTAGTAGGTATTAATTCGTAGTGTTTAAGCTGGAAGTAATTAATAAGTGATGCGTAGTGATAGTCATGATATACGCTCTAATTTTGCCCTATCTAATAATATGTAGTGTTAATAATCATTTGAACTGAAGTAATTAAAGTGTAGGTAACCCAATTTGGCCCTAAAAGAGTTAACTTGAGCGGTCTAACATTGAGAAATAAAGAAATAAAGAAAATAATGCAAACAAGACCCTGTGTTCTGACCTCTGTGTGATTAATTGTATGTATGTTGTATTTAATGTATTAAGGAATCGTATTAAGATTGATCAGATGAGCCCTGGTGGTTAACAGCAGTGGGGTTGACGTTGGGAGGTGGTGGTGGTGACGGTGGATGTGGAATTTCAGCCTCATTATTTTTAGGGTCTGCTTCTTGGTTTGACGGTCGCACCCATGGGGGGTGTGGGGGGTGCATGCAGTACAACTCACACCGCAAGCGAACCATGGTACAACCACTTGAAGTGGAGAATATCGCATTGGTAAGCGCAGCGTGAGCTGAGCTTTACTGTGTCGTATTGTAGTGAGTGGGTTTAATGGTGGGAGGTGGCTGTGTGATGCTGAGTGAGTGTGGCGGGAGGTGAGAGTGTGGCGGATGAAGAAATGAAGGAACTATTTGATCAGTCGATATAAAGTAAGTCAGTTGTGAGTATATATAGTTATTATATGCCATAGGTGGTGTAAAGCGCAGTGCTATATCGTGTGAGTTCTAGAGTGCGCATCTATCAATAGCGTATGCATGAGAATATCGCATTGGTAAGCGCAGCGTGAGCTGAGCCCAAAACGTTGTAAAATCCCACAGGGAGAACCCACAGATACAATCTCCCTCGCCACGTCCCCCTGGATAATACACCACTGCAAGCCAAACGCCGTCGACACAGACTGGCTCCCATTTCAGGCTCCTGTTGGTCGGCACCGATGCCAGGGCTCTTTTTAGCTTAGCATTTTCCAGGATATTTTCCAGGACATTTTCCATAATCTTTCACTGTATGAACTGTGAGGCCTATTATAACTCTTAACGTCCAAGCAGTCAACGTCAAGAATATTCCGGTTTTGTCGTCAAATCACCTCTTCACCCTCAAAAAATGAATTAAAAAACAAAATATGGATTTGTAAAATATAATATAAAATTATATTATATTGATTTTCTGTTGCTGGAACGAACCATCATATACAGTAGATGGATATTCAGCTAGATTACTTTATATGCTAACACTGAAAAAAACACTTGCACAGCGCAATTTTAACTAAGGTACTTTAGCCTTAGAGGATTCCAGCGACAATCAGTGCTCAAGTGCCAGGCCGTGCCAACACAAGCGCGCACTACTTGCACTGCCTGTGACTGTGCACAGACGGGGCCCCACAAACAGCTCTGGGGCCCCAATGCGGCTTCACTGTCTGCATTACTTACATTTACGCCACTGGCTGTCACTATGAAGTACATTGCCTTTCCCCGAAAGAAGACGCCCACACAAACATGAACAAACTTGTGATATATTATTTGAAAGACTTTCACTGTAACATTTGGTGACGTTGAAATATTATAGCGTGCTGCCAAACACTAGAGAGAAGGCTCACCCCGCCACCATAGCGGGCGCACAGAAACGGATAACAAGGGTGGCAAGGGAAGTGGCGAGAGCTAGGGAATAAATAATAATAAAATGTTCCTGTTCCCTGGGTCTCTATTACAGAAGTGTGCTGGGTAAGGTGTGAGAGGCGAGAGCTAGGGAAGATGATGTGGGAGATAATTTATGATAATGTTCCTGTTCCCTGGGTCTGGCGTAA
>PIJE02007245.1:0-13055 GCA_002895965.2 Coryphaenoides rupestris | reverse complement strand
AATGTTATGCAAAGCTAAGGGTTGAATAGGTTGTGTAGACAACCTATTCAAGAAACATTATGCCCTCGGAGAGGCCCTATGGACATTTTCCGTCCCCACCCCCCAGACAGCCAATCCGGAGACGCCAGGACCCCAGGCCCCACGTGGAGATGTAACAGACAGTTAGGGCCTTTCCACCAAAGTGAACCGAGAGCTGGTTCCGGCTAGAGCGCCTCGAGAGCCAACCCGCCCCCACGTCATTACGTCACTGTACGTCTGTAGAAGTCTCCGCCTTCCCAGCAACGCGAGCACAACAAGAACAATGGCGGACTACATCGCGATACGAGTGATCTTGTTTTTGTAATTGTATATTTTGTTACTACCTGTTCTGTCATAACTCAAATAAAAACTGAATCTTATTTGTTTCTCTGTTCTTTAAGTATACTGAAGCAGACATGTTAACAAAATGTTTATTTAGAAAAACAATGCTGCTCCGTTAATTCGCGGTTCTGATGGGGGGGGTGCTCCGTTAATTTGCGGTTCTGATGGGGGGGGTGCTCCGTTAATTCGCCGTTCTGATGGGGGGGTGCTCCGTTAATTCGCGGTTCTGATGGGGGGGTGCTCCGTTAATTGCGGTTCTGATGGGGGGGTGCTCCGTTAATTCGCGGTTCTGATGGGGGGGGCTCCGTTAATTGGTGGGGACATGTCCCCAGCGTCCCCACTAAATTCTACGCCCATGCTCGGTACCATGCGCAGTTGCTATTAAACATCCATAAACGACAACTCGGTTGCATCTCTTTATTTCAATATTCCTTGGCTAAGAATATTACAAGGTTAACGTTGCGTTGCCAAAGTGGTATCGGTGCGGTTGTATCGGAGTAGTCACTTCCATTGTCGGGGTTTGTTGTGAAATTCAAGATTCAAGATTCAAGAAGACTTTAATTATCCCGAGGGAACTTATCGTGCAGCATACAAGTCAGAAGAACACAGGGGAGAAATATACACCACACAATATACAGTCTAAGGAGGGACTGCATTGAAAAAACAAAAACAACAAACATGTATCAACAAGCGTTTGGCAGTATTGTAGGCTGTCTGCATGGTAAATATTACCAATAACTACAGTAATGTAGGCTGTCTGCATGGTAAATATTACCAATAACTACAGTGAGGTAGAGAAGGTCTACACTGTGGACTACGTTGTCAGCAGGTGTTGGTGGATACATTATAAGGTGACCAGTGGTAAAGTGATAAGTGATAAGTGATAAAGTGATAAGTGATAGAGTGATAAAGTGCAGGATTGCTGGAGTGATGTGGCTGTAATTGACCTTAGCATTGTGTACCATTAGCATGGTATCGTGTGTTGACCTCAGGTCGCTGTGTCTCCCTTGTTCCTCTCACGCCTGAGGTGGATGCATTGTACAGCCTGATGGCAACCGGGATAAAGGAGTTCTTGTGGCGTTCTGTTGTACATTTGGGTTGGATGAGTCTATTACTGAATGTGCTTTTATATGAGGTCAGCATTTGGTGGAGAGGGTGGAGGTTGTTGCCCATGATGCTATGCATCTTGCGCAACATTCTCCTCTCCGCTACCACCGCCAGGGAGTCCAGTTGGACCCCCAGGACCGAGCCCGCCTTCCTGACTATCCTACTGATCCTGTTGGCGTCAGCTGACCTCAACCTGCTGCCCCAGCATGCAACCCCATAGAATATCACACTGGCTACGACTGACTGGTAGAACATCTTTAGCATGGTGTTGCATACGTTGAAGGACCTGAGCCTCCTCAGGAAGTAGAGTCTACTCTGGCCCTTCTTGTACACAGCCTCAGTGTTCTTGGCCCAGTTTAGTCCATTGTCCAGGTGAACTCCCAGGTATTTGTAGTCCTTAACAATGTCCACGGGCACGCCCTTTATGGAAATGGGTGTGGGGGGGATAGTCTTCTTCCTGCTGAAGTCTATCACAATCTCCTTTGTCTTGGTGATGTTGAGCTGCATTTCGTTCAGCCCACACCACTCAACAAATTTGCTCACCCAGCCCCTATACTCCTCATCCCTACCCCCAGTGATCTGGCCAACACATGCAGAATCGTCCGAATACTTCTGCAGGTGACAGGTCTCCGAGTGGCATCGGAAGTCAGAGGTGTATGCTGTGAACAGGAAGGGTGAAAGCACAGTTCCCTGGGGGGCCCCTGTGCTGCTGACCACCTTGTCCGACACACAGTCCTTTAGTCGGACAAACTGTGGTCGGGCTGTCAGGTAGTCCGTAATCCAGGAGACCAGGGAGAGGTCCACCCCCATCTTCGTCAGCTTACTTCCCAGCAGGTCAGGCCGGATGGTGTCGTATGCACTGGAGAAGTCAAAGAAGCATATTCTCACAGTGCTATCGGGTCTGTCCAGATGGGTGTAGGCCGTGTCGAGCAGGAGGATGATGGCGTCATCAACACCCATCTTCGGCTGGTAGGCGAACTGTAGAGGGTCCAGTGATGCGGTCACCATGGGCCGAAGACTTGACAGGACCAGCCTCTCCAGGGACTTCATCAGATGGGATGTCAGCGCCACCGGTCTGTAGTCGTTGGGGGTGCTGGGGCACACCTTCTTCGGGACCGGGACCAGGCAGGATGTCTTCCACAGCACCGGCACCCTCTCCAGTCTCAGGCTCAGGTTGAAGATGTGCTGCAGGACACCCCTCAGTTGGACGGCACATGTCTTGAGGACCCTCGGACTGACGCCGTCAGGACCAGCGGCCTTGCCTGGGCGGAGTCTGGTCAGCGCCTTCCTCACCTGCTCTGCCGTGAAGGAAAGAGGGTGCGAGAGGGGGAGAGAGGGGTAGGGAGGGGGTGAGGGGAGTGGAGAGGGGGGGGGGGAGTAGAGGCAGAGGGGGAGGGGGGGTGGTTGGGGGAGGAGGTTGGTGGAGAGGTGGGGTGATTGGGGGAGGGGGTTGGTGGGGGGGAGGGGTGAGGGGAGTGGAGAGGGGGGTGGTTGGGGGAGGAGGTTGGTGGAGAGGTGGGGTGATTGGGGGAGGGGGTTGGTGGAGCGGTGGTGTGATTGGGGGAGGGGTTTGGTGGGGGGGGGGGTGAGGGGAGTGGAGAGGGGGGGGGGAAGTAGAGGCAGGGGGGAGGGGGCTGGGTGGGGGAGGGGGTTGGTGGGGAAGTGGGGTGAATGGGGGAGGGGGTTGGTGGGGGGGAGGGGTAGCAGGTCCGGAGGTGTGGAGAGGGGTCGTTAAGGCGGAGCCGGGGGAGGGGACAGCCGGCACCCTCACATCGAATCGGTTGAAGAACTGGTTCAACTCGTTGGCCCGGTCTCGGCCACCCTCAGCTGCCTGGTTTCCAGCCCTCTTGAAGCCGGTGATGGTCTTCATGCCACTCCACACGTCCTTCAGGTTGTTGTGTTGCAGCTTTTTCTCCAGCTTCCTTCTGTAGGTGTCTTTGCCCTTCTGGATCACCACCTTCAGCTCCTTCTGAACCCGCCTCATCTGGTCTTTGTCCCCGTCTCTGAAGGCCTTCTTCTTCTCATTGAGCAGGGCCTTGATGTCTCTGGTGACCCACGGTTTATTGTTGGGGAAGTATCGTACAGCCTTTGTGGGGGCGATGTTGTCTTCACAGAAGTTGATGTACTCTGTTACGCAGTCCGTGAGACCATCGAGGTCGTCTCCATACTCTTCACAGAACAGCCCCCAGTCTGTTGCCTCAAGGCAGGCCTGCAGAGCCTCCTCCTTCTCTTCAGACCATCTCCTCATAGTCTTGATGGTTGCAGGCTGCCTCCGGACTAGAGGCTTGTACAGGGGCTGGAGGTGGACGATGTTGTGGTCCGACCTTCCGAGTGGAGGAAGGGCCGTGGCGCTGTATGCCTCCTTAACATTGGCATACAGCAGGTCCAATGTCTTGTTTTCCCTGGTGGGACAGTCCACAAACTGCTGGAAGGTGGGCAGTGTCTTCTTCAGGGTTACTTTGTTGAAGTCCCCGGATATGGCCATGAATGCTTCTGGGTGCTGAGTCTGAAGTCTCGCGACAACAGAGTGCGTGACGTCACTCGCCCGCTCCGCGTTCGCGGTTGGGCATATGTAAACACACAGGAGGATCACGTGGGAGAATTCTCTGGGTAGATAGTACGGTCTGAGACCGACCGCAAGCAGCTCAATGTCCGGGTTACACACACGCTCCTTCACCGTAACATGACCAGGATGACACCACTTGTTGTTAATAAACATAGCAAGCCCCCCACCTTTCCGCTTGCCGCTTCCGCGGTGTGTCCTGTCCGCCCGGACGGTCTGGAAGCCCTCCAGAGCGACGCATGAGTCGGGGAGATCGCCGTGAAGCCATGTCTCCGTAAAACACAACACGCTGCTCTCCCGATACACCCGCTGCGTCCGCAGCAGACCCGCTAGCTCGTCCATCTTGTTGTCCAGCGATCTCACGTTCCCCATTGTGATTGAAGGCAGAAACGGTTTATATCTCCGCTTCTTCTCCCGTAGTCTGCGTCCCGCTCTGCACCCCCGGTATTTCCTCCTCAGTTCCCTCAGAATCACTGGTCTCACCAGGGTCGGTGTGGTAGTCCGTATCGTTAGCAGCTGTGACCGCGCGTAGACAAAGGGAGCTCCAGGGTGTAGAACCACCGCGGAGGCGCCATCCCGTATAAGTGTTCCCAGCATGAGAAATACGGCGAAAAACGTTCCAAAACTTAGCTGGCCGTAGAGTAGCACAACTATGGACTGAAACAAACTCAACTAAAACATTACTCTAGGACGAGTATCACACGAAAAGTAGGAAATAGTGAGGAGCTATGCTGCGTGGCTGCGTGTCGTACGCGCCCGGATAGTAAGGCAAGTGCCAAGGCTGTGCAACAAGAGCAAGGACGGTGAGAACAAGACAGATCAAGATTGAACCCCTTGCAGCTATTCTAACGGAAGTGTTCGTTCTCTGCTAGAACGGCCCGATAATGCTTCCATACGACATTCTATCAAGCAAACACACCTTACCCATTCTAGTGTGGCTCTTATTTCAGACAGGAAGAAAGCATATCTAGCTAGTAAGATTAAGGCCTAATGGCCTACGGAACAGATACGGAGCACAGCTAACTAGTCACGTAGGTCAAACAGCTAACTAGTCACGTAGGCCACACAGCAGAGTGGAAAGTTACCGGCCCACACGATTAATACATCCACAACTCCCAACAATTGCCCTCTTTTATTCTAACAGAATAATCGAGACCAGGAGTTGGTGTTGTGTGTGTGTGTGTGTGTGTTGTGTTGGTGTGTGTGTGTGTGTGTTGTGTGTGTGTGTGTGTCTTTTAGATGACACTTGTCTTCACCCACACTCCTTTACCTTGAGCTAACCCCAAATTATTGTTGTTTTGTTTTGTATGTTTTTGGTTACATCTGAAGTTCCCTGAGCTTCCCTGAATATTGGTGTTGGTTTTGGTTGTAGACAAAGTCTTGTTAAAAGTATGTGTTATTTCATGCAAATAGTTTGGCTCACCCAAGCATGTGGGATGTGGGGCTCCAAAATTGCGATTCACAGATGTGTCGAGACATAATGTCCTCAATCAGTCACAATTTCGAGAGAGGTTTTTATTTTACGGTTTTACACAAACAAAACAGTTTTTATTTTAAGAAACTATTTATACAGTATATGCAGTATATACTCACACTCTCTCCAAAAGTAGGTTCCAAAAGTAAAAGTCCTTCCAGGTTTTTGTTTTTTTTCACCTGAGCTTGCTGAATTTACTCTACAGTACTGTTGTAGCGAGCCTTTTAGCTACGCCATCAAATCCAGGTGCTTGGAAATAGGCACACACACACACACACACACACACACACACACACACACGCGCACGCGTGCACAGACACTCACACACAGATGGACAGTGTTGCATGTTACCCTGTTAAGTAAGGAACCATTTATTTGCTGCTTGGTGCTGCAGCTTCTATTAAGAAGATCTTTTGCAGATGGAGGGGGGGGGCACGAGAGAGAGATACGGAAAGAGGGAGAAAGGGAGAGAGTGAAGATGAATGATCTCTCTCTCGCTCTCTCTTGCTGTCTCTCTCTGGTGAGGTTGGTGTCCACCCACACACACCCTCCCTCCTCCCTCCCTCCCTCCCCCCCATCCCCCCCCCCCCCCCCGTAACTCTCGCTTCCCAGAGTGCAACTTGACGTGAGAAAGGGGCAGCTCCTCCAGGGGTGACAGCCATCGTTGACACACCACTATCGTTATCGCTCGATAATGCATAGGGCCTACTTCGAATCACAAGTCATTCATAATTAATACATGCAGCAGGAACATTTTGGAGAAGTGTCAGATTATGCTGTACATCAGGGGCTCTCAGATGGGGAGTCGGGAGTCGACCTAAACAGGGGGAAGAAGAGACACTCTTGTGTGTCTTCCAGAGTCTGGGAGTCTCTCATACTACAGTCAGTACAGGGTGCTGGACAAAAGGCCAAAGGTGGGATGGGGGGGGGGGGCGGGTATATTTGGGAACGCCAAATTCCTGAGCGTGGAAAGTCAACTTGACCGCCGGCTGATATGTGGAAGACACAGCAAGCAGCACGCGCCTCTGTCCGTTGTGCATCCTTGATTCAACTCAAGATGTGTGATTATTATTATCATTATTATTATTCTTATCATTATTTGCCGGCCCAACTGAGCCTTTTCATTTGTTCTAAATTGACCAACTGTATGTAGGCTATGTGTCTTTATTTTTTTTGTGAAAGAAGGCATCCCTCGTTTGGCCAGGGACTCGCACAGCGCTTTCCTCTGCGCTGTGCCGACTTTCCTCTGAGTCGTGTTGGTGGGTCATCATGGCAACAGTGGGTTGTAGCGTAGGCTGGCTGTAGCAATAACAGAGAGAGTGTGTGTGTGTGTGTGTGTGTGTGTGTGGAGGCAGACACGTAGTGTTTACCGAGAGCGCCAGCGTGGAAGAGCAGCCCAAAGCACAGCGGGTCTCTCATAAGAGCTGTTTTACACCAAATGAGGCCACATTGAGACATTAGCTTTTTAAGCTTTTTCCCCCCTCCCTCCCTCCCTCCCTCCCTCCCTCCCTCCCTTCTTTCTTTCTTTCTTTAACGCCAATTTCAAGAAGGGAATGCCTAATGGAGCGCAAGAGATGTGTGTGTCGGAGGGGCTTCGGCCTATATGGCCGCATGTGTCTCGCTGGTAAAACACAAGTGATCACCGATGTTTCGCAGCATCAGTCGCTGTCGTCGTTGCTGCCGCCTGCTTCCGTTTGAGGTCTAAGGTCAGAACACGCTAACGCCAGCGCGTACGTCGCTTCCGCCTCTAAAGGCGCGGATGTCACTTCCAGAAATCACAGCATCAGCCGCTGGGATTTCACTCACGCTAACGGCGCTAATGCCGCTAAGGCTAATGCCGCTAACACTGACGTTAGCGTGGAAATCCCCAGCTAGCATGTCTTGGCACATCCTCCTAACGAGCGAGTCCAAGAACAGAAATGATCATTGTGATGACTTTCATTGTGTTTCTAATTGCCGCCTGCGACCGCTGGGTGTTCACCGTTTTTGTTGTTTGTGAGGGCGTCGCCCCCGGAGACGCCCTCAGCCCTTCCCCCCCTCGCCCCTCGCCCCGCCCTCCGTCGGCTAATCCAATTTGGGAAAACAAGATTTTTCCACGTTCGGTATTCATTTGTCTTGAGCTCCGTATCCGGAGAACACGGCACCTGCTCAAGGACACCTTGATCAGTGTGACTGATCACACACACACACACACACACACACACACACACACACACATGCTTTCTCTCGCTCCCTCTCTCCCTCCCTCCTCCCTCCTCCCTCCTCCCTCCATCTCTCTCCATCTCTCCCTCTCACCCCCATCTCCCCCATCTCCAGTTTCCTCTCCTGTTTAGTTTATTTTCGTCAGTGTCTTCGTTAAACCACAGCCACCAGACACCAGACCCACCCCTCTCAAGTCTCCACAAAGAGACTTGAGAGACTGTGTGTGTGTGTGTGTGCGTGTGTGTGTGTGTGTGTGTGTGTGTGTGTGTGTGTGTGTGTGTGTGTGTGTGTGTGTGTGTGTGTGTGTGTGTGTGTGTGTGTGTGTGTGTGTGTGTGTGTGTTACTTTTTCTTTGTGTGTATGTGTGTGTGTAAGTGTTTGAATGTGTGTATACATGGGTGGGTGGGTGTATATGCATTTGCGTAGGTGTGTGTGTGTGTGTGTGTGTGTAAACAATGCTTAGGGATATGTGCCATTATAGTTAGAGACCACATCTACAGTCTTGTAGCGCATACCAATTCGATCAGCCATTTCCCAGCTAATAGGAGGTTAAGCAGGATATGGCTTCTGTGAACACACACACACGCACGCACGCGCGCACACACACACTCGCTGACACATGCATGCACAGAGGTACACAGGGCACGCTTCAGTGCAACGTGCAGCACGGCCATTTTATTGCCAATATTGGCTTCACAGCCTGACCTCGTGGCCGCCTACATACTGAGTGTCATTAGTGTACTCTAATAAAGTTTCTGCCTATTACTAACCCAACAGACACACACACGTACACACAAAGTCCCTGAAGAATCCCCAGTCAGTCATCCTCGCAGAAATGGAAAGTCTTGCATGTTTATTTCCAGACAAATGTCAGGCTCTGGCAATCGGCTTTGCCGCTAAGTCTCCCGGAAACCCGGCATCCGCTTTTCCTTTAACACCCCGATATTCATCGCATGATCGTATTTTCTGTAACTGATGGAGAGAGAGAGAGAGAGAGAGAGAGAGAGAGAGAGAGAGAGAGAGAGAGAGAGCCTCTATCGTGGTGGGGCGCGTGTGTGTATGTGAGTGTGTGTTAATACTTTCCCGGCGAGCCACTCGGGAGGGGGGGGAGGGGGTATTAGCTCTTGTGCCTGCACCAGCACTTTAAATGGGTCACCCTTTTGTGTGCGCCCCCCCCCACCTCGCCGTATCGCTATAAACAATACGCCGTGTGGTCGGCAGTGTTGGTGGCGCACAGGGGCCATTTTGTTTTGTTCTAAAATGCTTCCCGCTTTTTGCCCACTTGGGCGGCTTATTGTATATGTCTGGAAGTGTGCGCGCGTGTGTGTGGGATACTTAGTGCATGACGTCATGACTTACTCATAATGGAACCATCCATTTTTATTTTAGTTATTTATTGAAGCTTTATTTAGCCAGGAAAAAAAACTGGTTAAGATCCTGGCAAAGACAGGCAGCAATTATGAAACTCGTTCTATTAGCCTTGCAATTATGAATGCTTGAAACCTTCTCTTTTCTTATCTTTATGTACCACAGTGCAGTGTTGTGCCTGAACGCGTTCATTGAACGATAGTTCATGAACTCGTTCATATTTTGGGCGAACGTGAACTGAACGTACTGTATTACTGCCTGATGAACGTTACTGTGAAGGCGTTCATTCTGGTGTCTGTGAACGCACGCTCTCTCAGTTTAACTTCGTTCAATAGGGTGCCAGATTTCTATAGAGAAAACCCGGCTAAAACATACCGTAAACAGGCCTTAATATGTAGCGGAAAAAACACCCAATCTGGCAACACCAGCCACCAGTGTCGCACTGCCGCATGCGTCATCAAAACAAAGCGTTAAAGCATCAATGGGGAAATGCTGTCCCCTCAATGTTAATGTAAACCCTGGTTGGATAAGGATTCGAAATTGGATATGAAGATGAAATCTGACGCATAGTTTCAGTGTTAAAACTGATAAAATAATTGCTGTCTGTGGTTCTATATGGGCTGTGGCAATAATTTTGAAAAATAATAGCTCGCAGCAACATATTGAAAAAAAGAACTATGAACTAGTTCATTTTTGGAACTGTGAACTGAGTTCAAAATTTTTAATTATGAACTATGAACTGAACGAGTTCATTTTAAAATTTGTGAACTGAACTTTGAACTAGTTAATGTAGAAAGTGAACTTTCCCAACACTGCCACAGAGATATATTGTTGTCTCCTTCAACAAATGTACTCTTTGTAAGTCGCTTTGGATAAAAGCATCTGCCAAATACCCTAAATGTAAATGTAATCATCCTAACCTCCTCTTCCTCTCTCTTTGTGTCTATCATCTCTCTCTCTCGCTCTCTCTCTCTCTCTCTCGTAGTCATCCCCGACTCACTGGTGGTGACGGCCCCGGCGCAGACGCTGTCCAAGGTGGAGGGCGACACACTGCAGCTCACCTGTGAGGTGTCCCGTGCCACCACCCAGCACACGCACCTGTCGGTGGGCTGGTACCTGCGTGCGCCCGAGGACCCCGCCACGCCCGCCCAGGAGCTACTCACGCTCTCCCGGGACTTTGTGCTGCGCTCGGGCGGCGGTGGCGGTTACCGGCAGCGCCTGGTCGCCGGGGACCTGCGCCTGGACAAGACCAGTGCCACCTCCTACCGCCTCACCATCCACAAGCTGCAGCCCGCCGACCAGGGTCTGCTCTACTGCCAGGCAGCCGAGTGGGTGCATGACGCAGATGGCGGCTGGTTCGCCATGACGCGCAAGCAGAGCGACAAGACGCAGATCCGCGTCCAGCCCACCGGTGAGTGATTCAAGATTCAAGAAGTTTAATTGTCACATACACATACAGGATGTGCAGTGAAATGAAAAAAGTGCCGATGCCCAGCGGAATGTGCAAAAGAACAATACAAATGTCACAGATATCAAGATTTAAGGGAAACAAGAATATTCACACTATTATCAGTCTTTACAGCAAAATGAGCAAGTAGGAGGAGGAGAGAGAGGGGGGGAGGGAGGAGAGAGGGGGAGAAGGAGGGGATGAGAGGAGGGAGAGAAGGGGGAGGGAGAGAGGGAGCGAGGGAGGGAGGGAGGAGGGAGGGAGAGAGGGAGAGAAGGGAGGAGAGAGGGGAGAAGGAGGAGGGAGGGAGGAGGGAAGGGGAGAGATGGAGAGAGGAGGGGAGAGAGAGGGGGGAGGAAGGAGGAGAGAGGGAGAGAGGGGGGAAAGGAGAGGGGAGAGAGGGGGGGAAGAGGGGGAGGGGAGGAGGAAGGGGATAGAGGGAGGGAGGATGTGGAGGGAAGGGAGGGGGAGAGAGTTAGGGAATGAGAGAGGATGGGGTGAGCGTTGGACATGGAGAATGGCGTTTCGTTAAAATTCACAGTACATTGCTTTGGAGCAAAGCATCCGCTAAATGACTCGATAGTAAATGGTGCTCAATAGGAGAGTAAGCGAGGGAGGGAGGGAGGGGCGGGAGACACACACACACACACACACACACACACACACACACACACTAATCATACTAAGTCTGCTGCGGGGTGACGACTGCTCCTTGGTGTACCATAGTGAGATCGCTACTTTTCAGGCCTGGTGTGAGAGAAACCATCTGATCCTTAACACCAACAAAACAAAAGAAATGATCTTTGATCCCAAGGAGGTCAGGGTACAAAACCCTGTGGTTATAGGGGACAGGGAAATAGAACAGGTTAGCTCATACAAGTATCTGGGGATACAAATGGACAACTTGTTAAAATGGAACGTCCATGTAGACTACCTGTGTGCCAAACTAGCCCAAAGACTACACTTTCTTCGAAGGCTCAGACTGTTCGGAGTAAGCCCAAAGATCATGTCAACATTCTATAATGCTGTGCTAGAAAGTCTCATCAGATACTGCATGGCCGCATGGTTTGGGACTCTGACTGTACAGCTCAAATCTAGAATAGAAAAAGTAGTTAAAACAGCTATGAAGGTGATTGGCAAGAAAGAGCATCTGTCCCTTCAGTCGATATTCGAAAACAAGGTAAGAAACCAGGCACATAGAGTTCTGAAGTACAGCCTGACACGGGAGTGGATTTTCACTCCCGTCCCATCCCACTCCCACAAAAAAACTCCTGTCCTGCCCAAATCCCATGAAAAAGTAACAAAAATATCCTGTCCTGCCCAAATCCCAGAAAAATGAGTATGACTCCCACTCCTGTTTCATTCCCGTTTTCTTTTTTAGGGGGCGAGGGAAGGGGTCATAGTTTTTAAGCAAAGCAGTGATTTTGATTTGATGATGGTTTCTGGCCATCCTTTTCTTAGATTACTTTGTGTTTTTCTGCAGTTTTTCATTTTCATTCCATTTTTGTTTGTATGTGACGTGCCGTGCGTCGCTACGTAATACCAGCCGTCAGTGCTGCCTTCAAGGCAGGTCCGAAGTTTCAAAAAAGAGACTCTAAAGCAGGGGTGCCTACACTTTTTCAACTTGCGAGCTACTTTTAAAATGACCAAGAAAAAATGATGTACCTACACTAAAAAATGCTAAATATATCCCGAGTATACTTCATATAAAAGGGGGGGGGGGGGGGGCTCCGTTACTTCGCGGTTCTGATCCGGGGGGGGGGGGATGGATATCGCTGGATATTGGTGGGGACATGTCCCCAGCGTCCCCACTAAATTCTGTTATCATTCATCCGATGTGATAAAATAAATCATCATGATAACACATTTTTTTTTAATGGCATGCGATCTACCCGGACTTCCTTGCCGATCGAACGTATTGGCACCCCTGCTCTAAAGAGATGGACTCTCCTGCAAAGGTGAGCAAGAAAAATGTCACCATTTTTTCAAGTGGAAGATTCCTGATACTTTGAAGGCACCACTTCGCCAGGAGTCACCGGTGAAGGCTTCAAAACAAATTAACATTAGAAATGTATATTTTTGTATAAAAATCAATAACTTACTTAATAACTCATACCAGTCATAAAAAAAAATATTCCCATAAAATTCCCATACCCATACAATTATTCCCGCTCTGCCCGCGTCCTGTTTTTGGCACTCCTGGGTCTTGCCCATATCCTGTGATGACTAGTGGGCTTGACTCCCATATCACGTGTAATCCCGCGGGAATCACGTGACCCGCGGGAATTCCCGAAAAATGTCAGCCTCTATTCTGAAGGACCCCTCACATATTCTATTTTCAGAATATGAGCTACTACCCTCAGGAAGACGCTATCGAGCCAGTAGATACAAAAATAACCGTTACAAACTCTCCTTCCTCCCAACGTCCATAGCACTACTTAACAAACAACCAGCTCTACGCAAGGGTGGAAATAGTTTGCTTATTCTTTTATACTTTCATATTTTTATTAATATTTTATATCCTTTTTATTTTTA
>PIJE02007244.1:7500-13056 GCA_002895965.2 Coryphaenoides rupestris | reverse complement strand
GTGTGTGTGTGTGTGTGTGTGTGTGTGTGTTGTAGCGTAATGTCTCTGGATGTCAACTCAGGTATACACTTCCCTCTGAGCTCTTCTGTGTCAGAGCAGGAAATCCCCCCCCCACCCCCCCCCCCCCCCACAATCCCAGATTCCACTTGCTTTTGTTCCGTGTTTCCACGGCGATGACTCGCTTTTTTTTTTTTTCTCTCCCCGCCGCTGTCAGGTCAGGTGGGCCCGTTTCAGCTCCAGGGTGAATAGTTTTTCTCGCTCCGTTAAATAACGAAACAAACAAATGAATGAATGAAAGCGGCTTTTGAGTGATACCTTGGCCCTGGATGCAGAACGGTTAATAACCGCCCCTTGACACACACACACAGTTTTTATATAAATATTTATTTCTCTGTCTTTCCGAAAAATAAATCCCCCTCAACTAACATGTTCAAAACTTGTTTCTCCTTTGTTCTGCTCAGTTCAACGGTAAAATCTATAGTCGAGATTTGCATTATTTTTGCATTTCTTTTTATTTTCACTGTTTTTTTCCCCGGGTCTAAATCCCTAAAAGCCAATTATTTTTATAACGGACCCCCGTTATATGAAAACACGTGTGCTGCTGTGGTGTCATGGAGAAGTCATCCAAACATTTATAATGTGCAGAAATACACTGACATCAATACCAAGGAATGTCTTAATGATGTTCTAATCTGTGTGTGTGTATGTGTGTGTGTGTGTGTGTGTGTGCGTGTGTGTGTGTGTGTGCGTGTGTGCGTGCATGTCTGCTTGTGTGTGTGTGTGCGTGTGCGTGCCCGTGGCCCTCCTCCAGCAGACATGTCCTCCCCCACCATGAAGAAGCCGGAGAAGGTGTTGTTCAGCCCCACCTCCCCCCAGGACTCCTCCCCCCGGCTGGGTACCTTCCCTCCGCAGCATCACCACCCGGGCCTCACCGGCGTGGGACACAGTGGTGAGTGGTCGATGGGGGTCGGGGGGCCTCAACCCGCGGCCCCTGCTCCGTTTAAGGCCTGCTCAATAGCGTCTCACCTGCTGTTTCTAAAATTGGGGGTACGTGTGCCCCTAGTGGTACTCTCAAGTACTGCAGGCGGACTTGGCACATGTCTAAAAACAACCAGAAACATAAAAAGATATCGCTAAACTAATATTTGGTGATGTTGTTATGTCATGTCTGGTTTGGTTTTAAGATAAACCTTTTCAACTTCCAGTCATCCCCAAGAAGTGATACCGAACACATATTATCTCCTCCCTAAAATGATTTGCGCCGAAAGGCTGGAAATATATCAAATATTTTCAAGGGGGTACTTAGTAAAAAGCTCTGATGACCTGGTGACCGGGGAAGATTCATGTTTTGGCTCTAAGAAGGGGCTTTAGGTGTGTGTGTGTGTGTGTGTGTGTGTGTGTGTGTGTGTGTGTGTGTGTGTGTTTGTGTGTGTATGGGGGGGGGGGGGGGGGGGGGGGGGCAGGGGGGTGTTTGGTATGCTTTGGCATTTACAGCTGAAACCCTCGAGTCGTTCCACTGCAGTACTTAACTTTATGATGCTCCTCTCTCTATATCTTTCTCCCCTCTCTCTCTCCTCCCCCCTCTCTCTTCCCCCCACTCTCTCCCTCTCTCCTCTCTCTCTCCTTTCCTCTCTCTCTCCCCCTCTCTCCCCCCTCTCCTCTCTCTCTCTCCCCCCTTCTCTCTCTCCCCTCTCTCCCTCTCTCTCTCCCTCACTCTCTCCTCTCTCTCTCTCTCCCTCTCTCCCTCTCTCCCCCTCTCTCCTCTCTCTCTCTCCTCTCTCCCCCCTCTCTCTCCCCCTCTCTCTCTCTCCCTTCTCTCCCTTCTCTCCCTCTCTCCCCTCTCTCTCTCCTCCCTCTCTCCCTCTCTCTCTCCCTCTCCCCTCTCTCCTCTCTCCCCCCTCTCTCCTCTCTCTCTCTCCCTCTCTCTCCCCTCACTCTCTCTCTCCCTCTCTCTCCCCCCCTCTCTCCCTCCTCTCTCTCCCCTCTCTCTCTCTCCCCCCTCTCTCCCTCTCCCCCCCCTCTCCCTCCCTCTCTCCTCCCTCCCTCCCCCCACTCCTCCCCAACAGTTATATCCACGAGGAGTCCGCCGCCCCACTCCCCGCTGCAGTTCACCACCTCCGCCATCCTGCCCCCGGCGCCGTCACCCTACCTGTCCCACACGACCATCCGCTACCCGCCCCACCTCACCCCCTCCGACCCGCTCAAGAGCTACGTGCCGTCGTACGACCCGTCCAGCCCGCAGAGCAGCCAGGTGAGTCGGCCAGTCTTGTTTCTGCAACGCTCTCGGACAAAACCGTTCATTTATTCTACTTTCAGAAAAACCGCGTAGCGTGAAAAAAGTCGGGCAAACCGTTCATTTATTCTACTTTCAGAAAAACCGCGTAGCATGAAACAAAAGTCAAAGATGATATTCTCGATTTTCGATGAGCGACAACTTTCACAAACAAATTAATCTACATACAATTTAAATAAAGTAATCTGAATACTGACCGACATACTCACAGAAGTCACTACATACACCGAAGGGAGATTGACGTCATTGTAAGTAAAAAAAAAAAAAGGACAAAACAAACAAAAAAAACAATTCAACAAAAAAACGGTTTCAACAAAAAAACCCTGAATGAATTCACGGTGGAAATGAATCTGAATATGTTAAGCTAATCGCTGAGAATGCGTAATTAGGAGAGCACCTGTTATGGAAGTGACACGCTAGGTCGCTAGTTGCGGGGAAAACAAACAAACAAACAAACAAACAAACAAACAAACACGCTAACATCACATGATGCGTCCTAATCTCCGGGGGCAAAAAAAAAGACAAAAAGAAAAAAAAGGCAACATTTCAAAATAGCAATCTTCGGGAAAAAAAAGAGAAAGGAAAAGAAAAGAAAAGTTGTGGGTCAGAGATTATAGCCGCCACCCCCCCCCCCCTAAAATAAAGTACTCAGTCATGTTTTCTCAACAATTGAAATGCGATAATTGTCTCATGATGAGGTACAAGCCAAACATGCCATGCAGGCGCTATTGTTGAATCGAACAGCGCAGACGCAGTCAGGCCTTCATTACCGTCCAGTTGTGTGTGTGTGTGTGTGTGTGTTGTGTGTGTGTGTGTGTGTGTGTGTGTGTGTGTGTGTGTGTGTGTGTGTGTGTGTGTGTGTGTGTGTGCCAACGTATCTGCAGGGAGAATGCGAGGGGAGGAGATAGAGAGAGACAGAGAGAGGAGAGACAGAGACAGAGACAGAGAGAGACACAGAGAGGGGAGACAGAGAGAGACAGAGAGAGACAGAGACAGAGAGAGACACAGAGAGGGGAGACAGAGAGAGACAGAGAGAGGGGAGACAGAGAGAGACACAGAGAGGGGAGACAGAGAGAGAGACAGAGACAGAGAGAGACAGAGACAGAGAGAGACACAGAGAGGGGAGACAGAGAGAGACAGAGAGAGACAGAGACAGAGAGAGGGGACACAGAGAGGGGAGACAGAGAGAGACAGAGAGAGACAGAGACAGAGAGAGACACACAGAGGGGAGACAGAGAGAGACAGAGAGAGACAGAGACAGAGAGAGACACAGAGAGGGGAGACAGAGAGAGACACAGAGAGGGGAGACAGAGAGGGGGAACAGAGAGAGACAGAGAGAGACAGAGACAGAGAGAGACAGAGAGAGGGGAGACAGAGAGAGACAGAGAGAGAGAGGGGAGAGAGTGCCTGTCTCTATGAAATAGGGAGGAGCTAGATAGGGTAGGTGGGTGGGGGGGGTGGGGGGTGTAGGGGGGAGACGGGCCTGTGTGATATTTATGTGAGCTTTATATCCCCTCTGCTCTCACTGTAAACAAAGGACTCATAGTCTCCCCCTCTCTCTCCATCTCTCTCTCTCCCCTCTCTCTCTCTCTCTCTCTACTTTCTCTATCCTTCTCTCCTCCAGAACAGGGAGGGGAGTGGATAGGGGTGGGGGAGGGAGGGGAGGGGGAGACTGAGAGAGATGGAGGGAGGCGGGAGGGGGAGGAGGGTGAGGGAGGCGATCTCAACTGTTACTGCAGAGTAAGGAACCGCGGGGGAATGATAAAGGTTGTAAATATTTGCGGTTGCCGGGGCCCGGCCCTTGTGCAGAACGAAGTGACCCCTTCTCTCTCTCGCTCTCTCTCTCTCTCGCTCTCTCTCTCTCTCTCTCTCGCTCTCTTCTCTCTCTCTCTCTCTCTCTCTGTTCCTCTCGCCTGGGGGGGGAGTGCAGGGTAGAAATGAGGAGCGAGGTGGAGGGAGGTGGGGGGGGGGGGGGGGAGGCAAACTAACAGTGCTTATAATCCCGTGGAGCGGCGCCAGAGTGTGTGTGTGTATATGTGTGTGTGTGTGTGTGTGTGTGTGTGTGTGTTTTTTCATATGCTCGCCTTAACGCAGATTATATTACGCTCTAATTAAACATTCTATTCACATCGGAGGGAACCCCGCCGACGCATTGAGGTTTGAACTCCACACGGCCCCCGAGAAACACCAAGGGCCTGCAGACAGAGCCTTGCGGCCCAGTCTGCAGGGCCGCACTGCTCCCACCACCACCACCACCACCTCCTCCACCACCCCTACCACCACCAGCACCAACCAGCACCCACCCGCCACCACCTCCACCACCACCACCATCACCACCTCCACCACCACCACCTCACCACCACCAATCACCACCTCCACCACACCACCACCTCCACCACCACCATCACCATCACCACCACCACCACCACCACAACCCCTACCAGTACCTTTATGTCTGCCTCACTTCAATCTCTCTCTCTTTCTATCTCTCTTTCTCTTCCCCCCTCCTCTCTCTCTCTCTCTCTTCTCCTCTCTCTCTCTTCCCCTCTTTGTCTGTCGCTGTCTCTCTCGATCTCTCTTTCTCTCTCTTTCTCTCTCTTCCTTTCTGCCTCTCTCCCTGCTGTCCATCTCCCTGTCCACCCCTCTCTCTCTCTCTCTCTCTCTCTCTCTCTCTCTCTCTCTCTCTCTCTCTCTCTCTCTCTCTCTCCCTCCCTCCCGCCGCCCCGGTCGCCCCGTCCCTTCTCTTTCACGCTCTACTCCTCCTAAATTATCGCCGCGTTTACAAGGCCCATTAAAAATCATTGTGGTGACGCGTCCGCAGGAAACCCCATTGTCAGCGATTGAGATTTGCCCCTCGCCGCCTGCCCCCACCTTCCTCCTCCTCCTCCTCCTCCTCCTCCTCCTCCTCCTCCCCACTTTCTCTCCTTCCCCATCCCCCTCCTCCCCCCTCCCCCCCCCCCCCCCTCTTCTACCAAACCCCAGCCCTGCAGCCCAGTGTTTGTACTACGATGTATTTCGTCGAGTGCGGTTATGTACTGCGGCGGGCGCTGTTGTGTCCGAAAGCCATTTGAGCGACAATGAATTTGCACGCATGTCATTCACACGCAGGTCGGGTGGGGGGGGGGGGGGGGCTTCGAGGACGCCTGCAGCTGATGGCTCTGCGGTAAAAGGGGGGGGGTACAGCATACACCGGGTGGGCGGGGGGGGGAGGGGGCGGTGGGGGGGCGGTGGGGGCGGAAATCAAACCCAGTGCCTTCCAGTAC
>PIJE02007244.1:0-2500 GCA_002895965.2 Coryphaenoides rupestris | reverse complement strand
CACCTTGATGGATAGACGGGCTAGCGGCCAGCTAAGCTACGCTAACCGCTACTGTCCGGTACTGGCTCGCTGTCGCTTTGTTGTTATCCATGACGAGAATAGACGTTAACATGGGGGGGGAATATTCGGCAGCACGCAAAGACATTTTGGGGGATTTTTACCTCAGGAAATCCACCAGATTGCCCTGAAATTAAGATTAAAAATTACAATTGTTTTCTAGACAAAATGAGAGCTTTGGATAATGCAAAGCGAGTCAACAAAAAAAGCCCATCGCCACTAAAAGAAAGAGAGACATCCAAACACACATTAACTCACACACACACAGACACACACACACGCACACGCATATACTAACATACAAATTGTGTCACACACACACACACACACACACACACACACTCACATACACTAACACACATATTGGATCTCACACACACACACACACGCATAAACTAACACACACACAAACACACATATTGTATCACACACATACACACACACATTGTGTCACACACACACACACACACACACACGCACATACACTAACACATATTGGATCTCACACACACACACACGCATAAACTAACACACGTATTGTATCACACACGCACACACACACTCATACACTAACACACATAATAGCACACACACACCCACACACAGACACACACACACACTCACATACACTAACACACAATTGTATCACACACACACACACACACACTCATAAACTAACACACATATTCACACACACACACACCACACACACACATACACACACACACGCAGACACACACATGCGTCGGCAAGGCAACAACAACAAAAATCAACAAAAACAAAAAAGTACAACACATGCTCTGACACCTGCTCCACCGCCTCCTCCACCTCCCCTCCTCCCCCCTCCCTCCCCCCATCCCCACCCCTCTCCCATTCATCTCTCCTCTCCTTGGTTAACCCCCTGGGGGGGGGGGGGAGGGAGGAGAGAGAGAGAGGAGGAGGAGAGGAACACCAGTTTCCTAACCTCCCCAACGCCCCCTCCCACTCCATCTTCCCCATCCGCAGAGGGGGGGGGGCGTGTGGGGGGGGGGGGGGTCGGGAGAGGGGGAGAAGGGGAGGACGGGGTGAGGGGGCGGGGGGTGAGGAGAGGTGCGTGTGTGTGTGTGGTGTGTGTGTGTGTGTGTGTGTGTGTGTGTGTGTGTGTGTGTGTGTGTGTGTGTGTGTGTGTGTGTGTGTGTGTGTGTGTGTGTGTGGGGGAGTGTGTGTGTGTGTGTGTGTGTGTGTGTGTGATACCACAGCAATCACTCTGCCCCTCTTTCACTCTCTCTCGCCTCCCTCCCTCCCCCCCCTTCCCCCCTCCCTCCCCTCCCTCCCCCTCCCCTCCCCCCCTCCCCCTCCCCTCCCCTCACCCCCTCTCCTCTCCCTCGGGTGTGATCAGAGAGGAGGGGTAATGAAGTGGAGGTTGGAGGTGTGGTGTGTGTGTGTGTGTGTGTGTGTGTGTGTGTGTGTGCGTGTTGGTGTGTGTGTGTGTGTGTGTGTGTGTGTGTGTGTGCGTGTGTGTGTGTGTGTGTGTGTGTGTGTGTGTGAGAGGTTTCTTTCTGTTCTCGGGGCTCGGAGAAAAAAAAGAAAAAGGAAAGCGTTCCCTCTGAGCCTTTGTCCTCAGGAAAAAACACCCAAAAAGCGAAAACAACAACAACAACAAAAAAAAAGCGGCGAGTGGGGCGGGGGTCAGGGTTGGGTGGGTGTTCGGAGGCAAGGGTAATGGTGGTGGTGGTGGGAATAAACTGTGGGACCCCCCCCCCCCACCGCCCCCATGAGCGTGGGTCTGTTCGGGGTCGCGGCCCGTCTTCAAGCGCTTCCGATTGTTCACTTCAATCCGTCCTTTCAATCCGTCCACGCTCAGCGCAACGCTAATCACGCTAATCATGTTAATCACGCTGATAGCGCTTTGCGGCTGATTAAAAAAACCCTTTATTTTATATTTGCCAATACAATATCGTATCTACGCTGGTATTCTCTCTCTCCTTTTCTCTCCGATGTTTCCTTCATGCTTTTACTGAGAGAGAGAGAGAGAGAGAGAGAGAGAGAGAGAGAGAGAGAGAGAGCAAAAAAAACGGCAAAAAACAGCGCAAAAAAAAACCACGGCAAATAAAAATGTCGGGGCCAGCGGGGTTAGCCTTCCGTTGAGCGGGAAAGCGCAGCGTTTAGTGCAAACCGCTCGGCCGCCGAGTCCATTCAGGTGCTCGTGGGAAGGCAACGCCACGTTTGACCGCTGTAAATGGCTTTGAATATTCAGTGTGTGTGTGTGTGTGTGTGTGTGTGTGTGTGTGTGTGTGTGTGTGTATGTGTGTGTGTGTGTGTATGTGTGTATGTGTGTGTCATCTTATCTCTCAGTCCGCCGCCCGCCGCCGCCGCCGATACCACCGCCACCACCATTCCCCTCCCTCCCTCCCCGTGCTAGCAGAGTGCTAGCGTTGCAGTTTTTGCTCCATCTCTCTCTCTC
>PIJE02007243.1:0-13057 GCA_002895965.2 Coryphaenoides rupestris | reverse complement strand
AAGAGAGAGTGTTCAATTGTTGCAGTAAGAGAACAGTGGAAGTGTGAGTGAGAGTTGAAGAGAGGAGTGCCAAGTCTCTTTGAGCGAGACTGGTGAGGCACAGTAACAAACAGGCCGGACCAGGAAAGGTTTCCAGGACGTACGTCGACGGGACCATTGCCCTGAAAGTTAAAGGGCCTGTTTCACGGCTGACAGCTGCTGCGCGCCTCAATACTGGACCAATTCAAAAATTGTCACTTAGACCCAAAAAGGGGATCTTAGACGCAGAGGTTCGCCATTTAAGAACAATTTCAGAAAGAACTAAAAAACCATGGACAAGCACCAGGGTACGCCCTACCCAGTTGAACCCCCAACCCTCCTCTCCCACCCCAGAGCTCCAGATGGGATGGCTGGTACAGTGTGTGTATAAACCCCTGCGCCGGCCGATCGATGTTGCCCGGCTAATGGGGTTGGGGTCTAATGGCGGAGAGCGGGGGGAGGCGCGAGGATGCTCTGCACCCAGCGCAAAGATGGAGATGGATTCTGCTCCCGTAAACTTAATGGAGGTTTTGCATCTTTTATTTAAACCGTTTTTTAAGTAGCTGATTGCTTTGGTCCGCATGATGGCACGCTACCATCTATTGTATGATAATGCTGCGTGGGTTTATGGAAGCGGGAAACGATGATGTAGCAATGACCATTACGACACATCGCTAAAGTGGCTCTTCTGCTGGGCTCCTCCACCACCGGCACACAGGAAGGTGTTGAATAAACCGGTTTATTGCAGGGTTGAAGTTGATGTAGACGTGAAGATGCTGATATGTCAGAGCTCTCCTGTGTGTGTGTGTGTGTGTGTGTGTGTGTGTGTGTGTGTGTGTGTGTGTGTGTGTGTGTGTGTGTGTGTGTGTGTGTGTGTGTGTGTGTGTGTGTGTGTGTGTGTGTGTGTGTGTGTGTGTGTGTGTGTGTGGTGTGTGTGTGTGTGTGTTGACTAGCCAGTACACCGCAGATGTGCAGCCTCACCCAGCCGCCCCATAGTCTACTCGGCCTCACTCAGACCAGTTGAGGCTCAGTCCACAGATGAGATTTTCTCACTGTTGTTTTGGGTCATTTCCTATTGATAACCTGGACTGCCAAACGACGGTAAATGTATGGAAATGGAAGGAAAACGATTGCATTAGTCTTGAGGACAAAGACTGGCTTGGGCCCTGGGGGAACTGGTGGTATGAAGACGATTGCGGTGATATTTTTAATTGATTAAATAACTAGTTGAAATGATGATGCATGAAACCAAGTGGGTTCTAAAGGGTTAGGTGGTTGGGAAAGTGCAGCGGTAAGGGAAGTATAATCTATGGGACCTAATGCTTCTAATGTCTCTTTCATTCTCTCTTTCTCTCTCCCTCTCTTTTGCTCTCTCTCTCTCCCCAATTTCACAACGTCCACCATTAGTTTGAATGGGGTTGAGAAAACGTTTATCTTTACTTTATAACTACTTTCGTACCTTCAGAAGAAATGGGCAGGGTGAAAAGCCCTCACCCACATCACCGCTAGGATGGGGATCGTTCATGAATGAAAGTTTGAGAGAGAAAAGCGATCTATGAGTGGAGTCTTTGCTTGTCACTACTGTGATCCTGTGGGTGCGTGTGTCCTTCCAGACCAGCTGGAGTGGATGGTGGAGCTGTGTGGGGCCGTCGTGGTGAAGGACCCGCTTCACTTTGACCCTGAAAAGGTACGAACGTTGTCCCCAATCTGTCTCACGCCAGATCCACATAGTGCAATGGTCAGATCATATAAACTTTTCCCAGATTGCTTTAGAAAAACAGTGTTCATTGCATTGAACATTCAACCGTCCATCGAAGACAAACATTGCATTTTCTTCTATATCCAACATACTTTGAAGCCATATCAATTCTTCAGTATACCTAGTTCTATTTCTGTTCATCCTGACACAATGTAGATGTGTGGGCTACTTCACAGAACGAGAGTAACGTTGCCTAATGTGTGTCAGGGCTGGAATGGGATGTGAAAACTTGGTGCTCTCCCCCCTTTCCCCTCCAGCACTCCCAGCAGCTGCTGATTGTGCAGCCAGGACCGGAGACGGCGCTAGCCACACCCAGCGGTGAGTCTGTTGTTAAACTCATCAGTAGCATGTAGTGTGCGTGTACGTGCGTGTGTGTGTTACGTCTGCTTGTGCGTCGCAAGACAAGTGCACACACCACACACACACCACACACACACACACATCACAATACATGCGCACTTGTCTTGCGACACAGAAGCACAAACGTTGGCAAATCGGTGGCAAAAAATATCCACCCCTGGCACCGGGTGAGAGAGGGAGAGGCGAGGGAGAGAGAGATGCAGGGCGGTGTGGGGTCAAACTGCTGTAAACCAGGCAGGGAAATCTGAAGGGAGGGAGACGAGGTGGGGGGGGGAGAAAAAGAGAGGGAGTCTGTCTCTCTCTCTCACTCGTGCAGCGTCTTAATTTGTGCTGCTACATATTTAATGTTTCCTTGTCTCCTGCGTGCTCCCCGGGCTACGGCAGGACTCGTCTGGAGGAGGGGGGGTGGGCGGGGTCTCTCGCTCTGCACCTCCTCCCCTCTTGACCCCCACCCCCCCCCTTTAAATATGCCTCTGCGTCCATTAGGGGTTGCACGACTTCTGATTTTTTTCAAGTCGACTTTTCTATCAATAAAGTCGACGTAACGTTGACGCGTCGTTGATGACGTCATCACATACACACGCACGTAAAAAACACAGACAGAATGGGCTGTCAAAAAAAAAAAAAAGCACGGGTATCCTCTGCACAAACAGCCGCTCAAAAGCGCTTAATTTTCCCCCCACCGGCCACCGCATTTGCGCCAAGTCCCGCCAAATATCTTAGTGTAAAAAAAAATTAAAATAAAAATATTCTTAAAGTGTGAAATCACGTGGTCAACGACGCGTCGACTTGTGGTAGTGACGTCGACGCGTCGATAAGTCAACTTTTCTGTGCAAGCCCTAGCGTCCATACAGACGACAACCTGAGCCGCACCACCAACCATCGTGTGTCTTTTCCTCTCAACAGCTCTTCCCGGAGAGCTACCAGTCGTAGGCCGTCGTTGGCTGTTGGACTCCGTGGCAACCTACACCCTCCAAAACCACGGCAACTACAGGACCTGACCCGGGAAGAGATGGTCATCCCCCTCCCCCAACACCACCTCATAGTTCCCCCTGTTGGGTTTGCCTCTGTAAATAATTTTAATTTAAAAATTATAATCCATGAATGATGTATATGAAGTTGATATTAAAAGTTACATTTACTTGACTCTATTATTATTATTGGCAAAGAAGTTTAAATTGAGGAGCTAATTGTCATTGAAGAGATACAATGAACGTGCTCGCTGAACTGAGCAATTCCAGCATTCAAACACTCCATTGCCATAAATGCCTACAGCACAGGTATTTATTTTTCAGTAGTTACAGACCGGAAACTTTGTGATAGTCACTGTTTGTCTTGTTGGGAACCATAACATTGAACTACTTCAAGATGAGTTCCGGGGCATCGTGGAGCAGACAGACTAATCCTGAGTGGCAGAGGGCAGTGCTGCTGGAGAGACACTATGTTAATACACCAGGACAGGATCCCCGCATTCCCTGGCAAATTATTAATCCATCTGTTTCAATGGAGTTGGAATTAAATGGCGAAAGGGCAGAATAATTGATTTATTTCAAGCAGTCACCATTCGGCCTTCATCACAGGGTGGTGTTAATGATCGGTCTGTCGGTATGCCAGTGGCCATAATTAACACAATCGTCTTTGACCTTTTGTTGAGAGACTGAGAGACGCTGTGCGATCTCACTTGTGAGAGCGTGATATTCACACACTCGATGGTTTTCATCACCTCACATTGAAATTTGACATACCCATGTTTCTCAAATGGGGGTACGTCTACCCCTAGGGGTACTTTGAAGGACCAAAGGGGGTAAATGTCTTGTTTTAATATTGGTTACAAACTATTGTAAAAATAATTCCAGCTGAAGAAAATGAATGAATACCCTCTACAGTTTAGTAAATCTGTCATCACTCACTTCATCACTCTATTTACAGTTAAAGTCACTTTAACTGTAAGTGGAAGAGCGGCTCACTAACTTTAAAGGGGTACTTGGCTGAAAAAGAATCTTGGAGGGGGTGCATTTTTTTTTTTTAAATGTGTTTAAGAACCACTGGTTTAATGGCTCCATTTGGACCTTGTAAAACCTCAACGTTTGTCTCGTTGCGCTCGTTTTGCACGCGCCGCATCCCGTAGACGGGCTCTCCTCTGCGCAGCACGGCAGCTTTTATGTTCTCATCTGAGACGTCTGCAGCTCTTCACTGCTCCTCCAGGTGCGTTTATGAGCGGAGCACACAGACAAGAATTGCTGTCCATCATTCTCCGGCAGAAGACGTAAAGCCCTTTTTTCCTTTCCATTGAGCGCACAACCACAGTTCCTGGTTTATTGTACACTTAACATTTATTATAGAATTATATGGTTATTATACTATTAATGTGAATAGAAGTCTGAAATAATATTTGAGGTAAAATGCATCTTGTGTCTGAGATAGATGATATTTTTCGGTGGTGGATAATATAGAAAAATGTGGATTGCCTCACCTTGTCTGACCATGATAATGCTAATGATAATGTAAGTACTGCTTGGTTACTGCATCAGATGTTTGGCGGGACGTGGTCTGTTCACAGGTGAATGATCTTCTAATCTCGAGATTCCAGAGCTCGGTTCACGGTTCGAGAAGTGAAGCAAGATTTGTGAGCAATGTTCGTGAAGCATGTGTGAATTACCTTTACCCTGGCGAGGCCGCCAGATCGGGGGGGGGATCACAGTCACGTGAGAATCTGTCCGTCCGTCCGTCGAGGCTTCAAGCTATCCACTGGTGGCTGAACCACGCTTGTTTGGACCAATCGGCGTCCTACGAGGAACTCCGCTGGCAGCTGCAGGCGTGGTGATGAGGGACAGATGGTGCGTGACATCCAAGCGAGTGTCAGCCCTCTTCCCAACACTTTGGAAGGACGTGATTTCTCAGATGGTTGTGTGTGTGACAAACCATCTGGGAGCGTCGGATTATATATGACCTTCAACTCTGTAATGAACATACAATACAACACAATGCCTGGCTAAGCCCAGAAGTGACTCCCCTAATATTTCTCACAATGCATCCACTTTAATAATGCATGACACCTCGACCAGAAGAGGAGCTCTGAGTGTTTACAGCTCCGGCGACGTGAGGAAGTGTAGTGTAGTGTTGTGTAGTGTGTAGTGTAGTGTTGTGTAGTGTAGTGTAGCGAGGCGGGCGTTTTATCGCAGCGCTGCTGACGGCGGCTAAAACCCCTCCAGGTTGTGTGTTGCTCACCCACACGTCTGCTTGAGTGACTGCACATGTTGGTAGCCATAAATAAACAGCATCCACTCTGCCTCCCGTCCGTCTATTGTCTCGGTCTTACTCTTCCCAGTATCCCAGTGAGGCTGTGGTGCTGTGGAGTGACACCACAGTGCAGGTTTATGGATGTATTTGGTGCAGAGTAGGAAACCAACTTTTTATAGCGAGGGCTTTTTCCCCTCCTTGTTATATATACATATAAAATGCTTCCAATACTTTTTGGAAGCATTTTCCAGGGCAATTTTACTGACGGAATACACCGTATTTTTGTTATGTATGACCAGTGCTTTGCAAATGCAGAGTAAAATACAGAAGTTGACTCTTTATTTTGGTAAGGGCTTTGTCATCCCAATTTCAAGGGCGATCATATATATAACACATTTTTTAGGGGCAAAATGTCCCGACCCCTCCGCTGTTTATTTCTGACCCTGATTTGGTGATGGACCTTTGATAGGCTCCACACAGGCCTACCCTAAAAGTTAGCTTTGAGAATACATCTGCCGCGAAACACCTTTTGCATTCCAAACTGCATGGAGAATGGTTTGATGGTTTTGTTTACCACTTTTTGTTCTGTCATCGTTTGTGTATTTAGATTATTTTGCCGAAGTTGCATTGCACGTCTGCACAAGCCCACTACACCCGTTGAACTCTCAAAGTGTCGTGTTACTCATTCATGGCTTTGACAAACCACACTTAGTGTGAACTCTCGTGCCAAAGACTGCATGTCTTGTCGGTGAAACTAAAGTGGCCCCAACGGACCAAATAAATAAATAAAACATACGGGTCAAAGTGAGGCTATTGGACATGTCAGATCTTTTTGCTGACACGGCCTGATGTGATCTGTTTTTCTGTGTGTATCCACGCAGCGGTCAGGAGATAATGTAAGTTAGATAAGATAACTGTCCACATCCCTGACCAAGATGTGGACGTAAAACCTGGAGCTGTTGGTCCCCGGGCGCCGTCAGAATGGCTGCCCACTGCTCCTGGCTGCCCCTGGAGGGGCAGCAGGATGGGTCAAATGCAGAGGACACATTTCCACGGGCCACCCTCCCTGCATGCGTGTGTGTTTGGCGGCCGCCACTTCCCGCTGTGTGTTGTGTGACCACTATGTGTGGATTAATAAAGATCTTCTTCTTCTTCTAATGTTGGAGCTGGTGATGTGTGAAGGAACCATGTCACCTCAGGCTTGGCTCCAATCCACAGGGAATGCAGTCCCACCACCCTGTGTGTTATGCAACAACTCACTCCCAGACTCAATGACAGTTTGTACTGTCTGTATCCTAATGTACATCATGACTTTTGTGAATGATTTCACACACAAAGAATTATGACAAAATAATTATTAAAATAATCAAATAAATTCACTAACGTGAATGTAAATATTTGTAACAGTGATTACTACTGTACTCGGTTAGATATTAGATTTATTTTTATTTTACATGTATCACAATTTTGGGCCGTAGTCATTGATAGGCATTAGTCTGATGTAGTAACTGGAATAATCAATCCAATCATCAATGCATAACATTTAGCTTGCTTTGCAAGAATCCCCCCATGGTTAAAGATCCCATGCCATTAAAATCCCATTTCTCCTATTGTTTGTTAAATAACATTGGTCAGAATGAGTTTGAGACCTGTGGTAAGTTTGAAATCTATGCAGTTTGTCTGCTGTATGCAATAACCAATGAAAGGAAAAAGGCAGAAAAATTGAGCCAATCTGGATAAGCCGTCAGTGCTACGTAGCGTTGACAAATTATTATTCATGGTCCCGCCCACTTGGTTGGTTCGTAACCACCCACAGAAATTCAACCATTTCTGAGGGAGAAATGGTTGCAATTTATTTTTGGAGAAATACCAAAACACTATGGAACCAGATGAGCGCTGTGTTCGCTGTGTTCGGCGCATTTGGAAGACGATGATGTGCTGTGGCACGGTCAGCATGTTGACAGCTGCTTTGTCGTCCACAGCTGAACCAATCAGAGCAAAGCAACATTTAAATATTGAATATTCATGAGAACAGCGATCCAATCAGAGCAAAGCTCATTAGTACATTAAATATTCATGAGAAAAGCAGTCGTCTTTTCTACCAGGCTTTTCAGACATGCTAGAATAGCTTGAAATAAGCCAAATAATGTTACAAACTCGATCAAAGGACATCAATGATTATAAAAAAATGTATGAAATAGGTGTGGCATGGGATCTTTAATGAACCTTTGTGTGGAAGCACATAGCCTGGCCCTCGACCTCTCCATCGTGGAAGATGTTTCTGTGTCAACATTTCATGTGCGAAATTAGCACGCAACAATCTGTTTCCCCATCTGGATCGCTCGCTTGGGTGCATGATTGCGTGCCCGTGTGTGTGTGTGTGTGTGTGTGTGTGTGTGTGTGTGTGTGCGTGCGTGCGTGTGTGTGTGAGCGCTCGCACAAACGTTGATAACTCGCAGCACCGGAGGGCAGCTATCTGCCCCCTGGTTAGATTCAGAACAGAAACACATTGTTGCAGATTGATAGCTTCTACCAACTATAGACTGGAATGGATGGTTTTTTGGTGAACACATTGTGAAATACCAGAAATAGTTCAAGTCCTCGAATGAACTGACAGGCAAAGTGTTTTACTGCAGGTGTACGTGAACAACACAAAGTAACACGACCTTTCTGCAGAAATGCCGAACTTGATAATTACTGGGAATCTACAGAAGTAAACAATAGCCGGGTTTGCCCTCTTCCCATCAGTTGTCTGTGAGCAATCTCGGGAAACCATGCCTTCAACAGGTTACCTAGTGATAGTTTCACACTGAGGATTAGATGTGTTGACCTCTGAGACTAGGTAGTAATGATTTAGATGCGTATTTTCCGTTCACTGTCTTTATGCTAGCGTCTTGCGCCATTTTCTAGCCATATGCTACCTAGCTTAGTCAAAGTCGAATTATTGATTCATGTCTGCCAGAACTTGTTGGGGAAGATAAATTACTATTTTTGATATTCGAAGGGTGGAGTACTTTGCGTTTCATTGTTTTGTTCCTTCGCGACATTGTTATTGGAGTATAGATAGCGAAAGATATTAGACAGACACTATTCCCTAAATCTGGACCTATTTAACAGGTTTTCCTGCGCTAATTGCGTTGACTAATTGTTTTACTCGCAAAAATCCACTGACATACAGTTGCTAGGCTACAGAAGAGCAACAGGTACCTTAACCATCTCTATGTAAAGGCTACAAAATGTCTACCAGTAGCCTGTATGGTCTCTGTATGCCCTGCTCCTCATTTGTCACATTCTGTGTTCCACAACCTGAAGGGCCCTTCTTCTCCAACATGCAGTTGGCCTGGGGCCCAGTGACCCCAACCCCGCCCCCCGCCCCCCAACCCCAGCACGAGCCCTGCTCTGATTGGCCAAACAACAAGAAGTGTAGAGTCATTAGACCGCTGAATGTCAAGTCATAGGGGCCCTCAAGGCCCCAATGACTCCAACAGTTACTCCATGACATGTTGTCCTGCTAGCGGCGACTTGGCTCACAAGCAGTCCCAAGTCACCTCACATACACCAAGCCCCCCCCCCCCCCCGAAAAGCAATAACTTTAGTTGTGCTTTCCTCCACCAGTTAAAATGTTCATGCTTCAGCCATGATAGAGATGGTTGCATCATGGCATTGTGGTGTGTGTGTGTGTGTGTGTGTGTGTGTGTCTGTGGGCAGATTTCCTTGTTCTAACTCACTGCATTTGCTGCCTTCATGGCGGCTCAGAGTGAACAGAAGGGAAGCAGCGGTCGGCCTTCGTGGGCGCAGATTGCATTTATATTTAATGTCCTCAATTTTACATCGTGTTTAAATGGGCTGTGCATAATTAATGTCTCTCGCTCCCTCTCTCTGACACGACAGACCTTCTACATTGTGTATGTCCCCTGTGTATGTCAGGGGAAGCCATTAAAGATGCAGAAGGTTTGAGATTTAAGTGGACAAAGTGATCATTTCCTCCTCGGGATCAAAAGAGTGTTTTTGTGCCATTAACAGCAAATAAACTGACGCACGGGGAAAAACCAATAAGTCCACACTTAGTGTTGGCGTCTGAAAAAACTCACATCTTTCATTTCGGTCAAAAAGCCGAAGTCTTCATCTCTAAACTGTGAGTAAAGAGTTCCTCTCGATTCAAATGAATGAAACCCTGGGATGATACTGTGTGGGTAAACAGAATACTTTCAGAACAAACTGTGTTGTACATTTTGGTAACACTTTACAATAAGGGACACAACATTATGATGACACAATGGACTACTAGGTATTACCTACCACTGGGGGGGCTTACCTAATCATTAGCTCCTATCAGTAGCTACTGTAAAATATGATTACGAGTTACTCATTAACTAATGGTTAACTAGCAGTTAGTTTCTTATTTGTTCCCTAATAGCTACTCAAAAGTTTGTGTGCTTATTGTCGAGTGTAACCTACAATTTTTGTGCGATTGATTAATTTTAGAAATGCTATATAGCCAGCGTTCGTCATCGATGAGTGAGTGGAATGCGCTGTGGTAATATTAGTTCTAGTTATTGCTCCTGTCGCGGTATGAGACGATACAGACTTTAGACTGCCCCCCTCTCATTTCTAACCAATCAGGGCGTCTCTTCTCTGGTTAGTTTGAGGGATCCATCTTGCCTGTCAATCACATGCAGTTGTGTGTATTGAGGTCTCTGTTGAGTGGTTTGTCGCAGTAGCACCCTCCTGACCACAACATGGACGAGCCCAACATGTCACTCCTGCCCAGGGCTAGCATGACTGCGATGTGACGTCATCCATGTCCTCTGCGACCATGCGGGGTCGAAGCCAGAGCAGGCGCCAGTGACCCGTTGGCAGTGTGGCCCGCTGTGGTCGCCGTGCCAACCGTCCCCTTCCACGTAACTGAACTGGTTTGTTCACGCGCAAGGACATGTAGGCTGAAAAAATGAAGAGACGCTCTGAAAATAGCAAAGTGACAGTGAGAGTCTCTGTTTCTCACTCTCACTCTTTCTCACGCTCACTCTCTTTCTCACACTATCTCACTGTCTCTCATTCTCTTTTCATGCTCACTCTCTCTCGCACTCTTTCTCACTCTCTCATTCTCTTTTCATGCTCACTCTCTCTCACCCGCTTTCTCTCTCCCGCTGACTCTTTCCCACTCTCTCTCTTGCACTCTGCTTCTCACTCTGTCACTCTCTCTCCCTCTGTCTCTCATTTTCTCCCTCACTCATTGTCTCTTTTCTCTCTCTGTCTCTCACTCACTCACTCTGCCTCTCACTCTCTCTCCGTCTGTCTCTCACTTTCTCGCTCAATCTATATCCCTATCTCACTCTATCAACCTATCTCTACATATCTAGAGGTGAGAGAACAAATGTAATTTAACTCAAAATTATCAACATTTTTGGCTACTATGGATTGCTTTGTCAAAATTATTTTTTTAAAAGACCACATTATGGAGACTCTGATTGTGGCTCACTGCCCTACTGAGATAGCGGTAACCGCTGTGACCGCTCACGGCTAGCTAGGAGCTGTCGGTGTAAAACGGCTTTAAGATAACAAAAAGAGAAATGGGAAAGTACTGATAGAGATAATGGTCAATGGTAGCTGGCCTTTTTAGGGTTTTGACTTTCTGAATGTCATCTTGAGAAAAAAACAAAAAACAAACAAAAGCGCCTTCTAAATGCAATACAATAGCCTCTAGTTGTCAGCAGGGTTCCCATGGGTCCTTTGGCTTGAAATCCAAATCCTTGTAAATTGGAGAAAAAAAAAGTTTTTGAAAATAGATAAGACAAATAAATAGACATTTATTTATTAATTTTGTGCAAGAATAGAAATTGAAGCTCTTCTTTTTTCACAATATATTGTTCTTCTGTGCTGTGCTAGAAAAGGTAACACTGTTGTTCTCGTAAAGTAAGTTATTGCAGTGTTGGTTTTACTGTTGTGGTAGAGGATACTGGAAGCTAATGTTGTAGCAGTGTTGGTAGAGGTATCTATCGTAAAGTAACTTGGATAACAGTGTTGGTTTGTTGGGGTAGTGTTGGTACTTTCTAAAAAGGGAATCTTGTTGTAGTATTGTCGGCAGAGATATTGGTCAAACTCACTTATTGCAGAGCTGTTGTTGCAGACTTGACAGGGATCATTAGCATATTAAGATGTGTACATGCCCAGGGATAATCCCCCAGTTTTGGGCATTCAGCTGTAGTCAATTGAGGTAAGATCCAGAACAAAGACAAGGGAGTCATTCTGTGGGAGTCCATCCAGGGAATCATACAGCTACAGGTTAGTCCTACACCTTACCTCCTCCTGTGCTAGCCATGTGCCTACAATCCATTACAGTCTGGACATCCTACCGCAGGTTGCTTTCAGGTAAGGCTGGTAGGGGTGAAGGGGGAGGGAGGGAAGAAGCAGGGGTGAAAGAGGAGGTAATGTCCTTCACCTTCTTTGTAAAGTAGGTGGCAAAGTCATCAGCCGAGAGGGAGGAGGAGGGGAGGGAGGGTTGAGGAGGGAGGAGAACATGGAAAAAAGTTTCCTGGGGTTGGAGGCGGAAGAGTTGATCTTTGTAAGGTAGAAGGCAGATTTGGCTGCTGACACAGTAGAGGTGAAACATGAGAGGAGGTGGAGGTAGTGAGAGAGATCATCAGCAGAGTCAGATTTTCTCCATTTTCTCTCAGCTGCCCGCAACTCTGTTCTATGAGCCCGCAGAGTTTCGGACAGCCAGGGAGGTGGAGGAGAGGCTCGTGCTGGTCTGGAGATAAGTGGACAGAGTGAGTCGAAGGAGGAGGAGAGAGAGGAAGTCAGAGTGGAGGACGCTTCCTCTACTGACAAGAGGGAGAATTGTTGGGGGGGAGGTAGTGAGGAGAGGACAGTTGCAGAGAGAGTAGAGGGAGAGAGAGTTTTCAGGTTCCTACGGGAGGTGACGATGTGAGGCGTAGTAGGTAGTGAGGTGGGAGATTTTAGGGGGAGGGAGAAAGCAACAAAATGGTGATCAGACACAGGGAGGGGGGTAACAGAGAGTGCCGAAGTGGTGCAGGACCTTGTGAAGACAAGGTCAAGTTGGTTCCCGGCTCTGTGGGTGGAAGGAGAAGGAGTGAGCGCCAAACCGAATGTGGCAAAGAAGTTGATGAATTCAGGTGATTGTAACTTCTCTGGCTGGATGTTGAAGTCACCCAGAACGACAAGTGGGGTGCCATCTTCAGGAAAACAGCTGAGGAGGGCATCCATCTCGTCGAAGAAGTCGCCAAGAGGACCTGGTGGTCGGTAGATCACGGCAATGTTGAGCTTGATCGGAAGGGTAACAGATACAGCATGGAGTTCAAGTGCAGATCTGGTCAGGTGTTCCAGGGGAAGGGCCTGGTATGACCACTTTGGAGAGATGAGGAGTCCTGTTCCCCCACCTCGCCCAGAGGGTCGGGGAGTGTGTGTGAAGGAGTAGGTCGTGGAGAGGGCGGCTGGGGTGGCAGTATTTTCCGGGGTGATCCAGGTCTCTGTGAGAGCCAGGAAGTGGAGAGACTGGAGGGCGGCGTAGGCCAGAATGGTCTCAGTTTTCTTGACCGACGATTGGCAATTCCAGAGTCCCCCTCTCACATCAAGGCCTGTGTAGGTTGAGATCGTAGGGTAGAGGAGATTGGAGGGGTGGCGGCAGCGAGTGGAGGGTCTTCGGTGACACCTGCCAGCGGT
>PIJE02007242.1:5000-7500 GCA_002895965.2 Coryphaenoides rupestris | reverse complement strand
TGCACGCAGAAACACACACACACACACACACACACTGCATGCACACACACACACACACCAGATGCCACACTCACAATGCACAATCCGGGACACACACGGGGGCGAAAACACTAGCCGACAAAAAACACACACACACACACGCACGCACATGCACACACACACGCACACACAGACACACACACGCACACACACATGCGTACCACACACACGCATACAGTCAGTTCGCTCAGATTGTCAGACAGGCAGAAAGCACTTTGACAACTTTGACAAGTCCTAAAGACTGCGTTGGGGGGAAAAAAATACATAAATAAAAAAAGAAAACGCGATGCGATTTCATGCGAGGCACGTAAAACACAGAACCGCCGTCGCCACCCTTCAAAACAAAGGGAACGTTTCGATGGCGTCATTGTCTGCGGTGTCAGGACCTGTTAACAGACCCTCCTGGCTGAGATCTGTCTTCACGTGTCTCCAAGAGTTCTGCTTTGTTCCAGCTCGCCGAGATGGTGTCACTTTAGCTTGTGGATAGCTTCACGTTAGCTAACAGACGGCTCCACTGCGGTCTGTAGCATCGCCACGTAGCGATCCGGCCGGCCGGTGGCTTCAGTTCATTTCCGTTCCGGGAGCTTAGCTGAGGTGGATGATGAGAGGTGGAGGGCGAGGCGTTGAGGTGGAGGTGGAGGTGGAGGGCGAGGCGTTGAGGTGGAGGGCGAGGGCGAGGCGTTGGGACCTCAATGTGCTTCTGGGCGCGTTCCCCCCGTGGCGGACAATGGCGCCGGACGGTGACTCACTGGGAGACAACAGGTGCTGCAGGCTGCTGACGCCAACAGCCGCTCTCTGGACGCACACGCGTGCACTTCAGTCAAACTCCTCGGCTGTACATGCATGACAGACATAACTTATTTTGCTCAATGTACTTATTATGCTATTGTTTATTTCTCTGTTGTTTATTTCTATTTCTATTGCGATGCAACCTCTAAAGTTTTATCTTTTCTTATCTTATTTTCTATATGTACATCAGTGTCCGCTTTGATACTTCATAGATACATACACACACATATACATACACTACATACACACACACACACACACACACACACACACACACACACACACACACACACACACACACACACACACACACACACACACACAGGCGTTCCTTCCAAATATTTCTCAACCTGTGTGTCTCATTCCACCCTCAGACAAGCAGCAGTCAACTTGTCATGTTTTTATTCATACTTTCATACTTTTTCCGTTCTTTTGTGTTTTGTACGCTTTTTATAAAAATGTTTTCGCCAATCGTCATTTTCAATTCATCCAATCTATTTTCCCCGCCGAAGGCCGCGTCCTCGTCTTTGTCATTCTTAATGGAATTGGACCCAAACATCGCTGCTCGGTTCACAAACTGACAACGGAGAGAAATTGCCGGAACTGACGTGACGCAGACACATATGACTCGTCAGGTGTGTATTTTTTAGCGATGAAACAAATTGAAAAATGTAATTGAAAAAGTACCTTAAGAGAAACTTTCAGAGAAAAGTTGCCCTTAAGACAGCATTTATCATCCCCTTCAAAGAGTAGCATCTTAAAAAGGAACGGTCCGGTATTATTCCGGTCGGCGGCCATGCTTTGCTCAGCAGAAAGCCTGAATCAGCCCAATCACCTTGACTAGAACGCCCTTTCCCTGAAAATGAAAAAAAATTGTTAAGCAATTCCAAAGATGTTCCCACAGAGGAAGTTTGGTCACGGAATTGATTGTGACGACGAGACGATCCCAGGGTTTCTGCCGACCGTGCAAAATAACAGGACTTCTCTTGTAATGTTATTTCGTTGGTGGTAGTGGGGTGGTGGTGGGGTGGGGGGGGGACGACAATATAACAATATAGGGGGCGGCTGTAGCTCAGGAGGTAAGAGTGGTTGTCTGGCAACAGGAAGGTTGCTGGTTCGATCCCCGGGCTCCTCCCCCTCCTCCTAGCTAAGTGTGGAGGTGTCCCTGAGCAAGACACCACCTAACCCTACCTGCTCCTGACGTGTTGGTTGTTACCTTGCATGGTTGACACCGCCGTCGGTGTATGAATGGGTGAATGTGAGGCAATACTGTACTATACTGTCAATATACTGTACTACGAGCCCAGAGGTGGGGGAGACAGGAGACAGGAGACAGGAGACAAGAGACAAGAGCTCGGGGGGGGGGGAGGCGAGAGGCACAGAGTCGCCGTGGAGAATGGTGTTTTCGCCGACTTCTCCGGGATAATAACACAGAGCGTGCGCTGCGCCGCGGCTGGAACGGAGCCCGGATGCGGGCCGTGTTTCGATGCCAAATCCAAGACCAGCTATGGGATGCAGCCATACATAGTTAATAGGATTCTCCACGAGCATCAGCGGGGATGGAGAGGGGGGTTGTGGTGGAGCTTGGTGTGTGTGTGGGGGGGGAGGCGTAGAATAACTAGTGAAATAAATTGCAGTTATGGAAAAGAAATAAATAAATTAATAAATAAAT
>PIJE02007242.1:0-2500 GCA_002895965.2 Coryphaenoides rupestris | reverse complement strand
CTGAGCCGCCTGAGCCTCTGTGTCAAGTGAAGTTTGTAAAAATCCAATAAGAAAAATGCCGAAAGGGTTGTTTATCTTGTCGCATTCATCCCGTTGTGCCGGCGGAATCTTTGGTGGCACCGCGTGGGCCCAACAATGGCTCAGTACAGCACAAACGCAGACACACACACACACCCGGACGCCGGTGAGTTTGATAAAGCACCCCGTAACAGACTACAGGCGACGCCATACGACACCAAATCGGTGGTTCCTTTCGGGTTTGTTCAAGAGAACAATGACCGGGATGTTTCCGCTGGGATTTAAATCCAGCGTATCTGTAGAACAGAACAACGACCATTTTGTTTTCCGCTGAAAAACAACAACAACAACAACGAGGCAACAATCGTTTAATCCCCAACCCTCAAACGGCTCCTTTGACCAGCAAACCTCCTCCCCGAACAAAAGCTCATTGTGGGAGCTGTGGAACGGCCCTACCTGTCCAGGTTCTTCACACACACACACACACACACACACACACACACACACACAACACACACACACACACACACACACACACACACACAGACGAATGGTGGTGGTGTGGGTGGAGTTAATCTGGGAGGGAAAACGTCTTGGCAGAGCTGTGATGACCGTGTTACCAACTTGTCATATTTTGGGCTCGTCACGGGGTTGACACCGCCTCCCCCCAAACACCCCACCCCTCCTTGGACGCCGAGATGCTAAAATTGGAATGAAATGAGATGTTAATGAAGTGGAGAGGAGAAATGAGAAAAAGAAAAATCCAGGCCGCCTGTGTTTGCGCATAATCAATCGTCGCGCGGGGTCGGGGAAACGGGAACAACCGACGCAAAACAACAACAAACAAACAACAACAACAACAACATCGCCACTTCCATCGTGCGTTCCCCTCCGCCACCGCCACCGGGTGACCAAACAATGCTTTATTATTCGTATTATTACCGGCGAGATCACCACAGAAACAAAAGAAAGACAGAGAGAGAGAGAGAGAAGAGAAGAAGAAAATCCCACCGGCGTCCATTGTAGCGTCGTCGCGACCCCGTTCGCTGTTGGACTTGTTCGCTGGCGTGAGGGTGGCGACGGTGTTTCTCTAGAACAACACGCCGCGCAGCGCCTGGGAGAACGGAGGCAACGGAGGCTCGACGCACCGCGACAGAGCAGGGGAGCGAGGAGGCCGTCGGGTCCATGGAGGGCGGCCATTTGAACATCCAGAGGGGGGGGGGCATTTTCTCGTCCATTCGCCACGCTTGTGTTGTGTTGCGTTGTGTTGTGTTGCGTTGTGTTGCGTTGTGTTGTGTTGCGCTGAACCAGGGTGGTGGTGGTGGTGGGTGTGGAAGGTGTCGGTGGTGACGCGGCGGGGTGGGGTTGTGTCGTTCGTTCGGAGTGCGTTGTTTTGCGAGCGCGAGCGTACGCGGGTGACACCCCCCCTTCTGTCTTTCATGCATGAAAATGCGGGAATTGTTTAGCTGTTGGTTGTGTAAGCCTGCGGGGAGGGGAGGTAGGGGAGGGAGGGAGGGGAGGTAGGGGAGGGAGGGAGGGGAGGGAGGGGAGGGAGGGAGGGGTTGGAACACGGCAGCAGTCAACTGTGACAATGGGAGAAATTGAGAAAGAGAGAGGGAGGCAGAGAGAGCAGAGAGAGAGGCAGAGAGAGGCAGAAAAAGAGAGAGGCAGAGAGAGAGAGAGAGAGAGGCAGAGAGAGACACAGGACACATAGAGAGAGGCAGAGAGAGAGAGAGACAGAGAGAGGCAGAGAGAGAGAGATAGAGAGAGAGAGAGAGAGAGAGAGAGAGAGAGACAGAGATACACACACACACACACACATACACACACAATCTTACATAAATAACTCAGCCAGAATGGGCCTCACTAGCGTGCTACCGCTACCTGTCCCCGCTGCCCATCACATGTCCCACTCATAGCATGAATATGCTGATAGAAATTAGCTTGTATCCACGAAGCGAAGGGTCCCGCCGCCGCCGCCGTCGCGGGGAGGAGGGTAAATATGCAGCGTTTTGAAGGCGCCATGTTGAAGCCCTGACAGGTGTCGCGTGCGGGGAGATTGACCGGAAAAAAAAACGACGTTGGCGTGGCAACGGAAAGCATCTATAGGAGGCGACTGGAGCGGCTGTGTCTGTCATGGTATAGGAAGCATCGCTAATATAAGCATCGTCTTCCACAAGGCCTTGGCACCCTTCCCCGTATATATACTGTATGTATGAGTCTTATTACTCCATGCAGAATAAGAATGAGTTCCACACACACACACACACACACACACACACACACACACACACACACACCACACACACACACATACACACACACACCACACACACACACACACACACACCACACACACACACAACATACACACACCCCTTTCCATCATACTGTAAGTGTCCATTCTGCTTCTTCTCTTCTTCTTCTTCTTCTTCTTCTTCTTCTTCTTCTTCTTCCGTGTGCCCCCTCCTCGCACCCCCGC
>PIJE02007241.1:0-13068 GCA_002895965.2 Coryphaenoides rupestris | reverse complement strand
ACACACACACACAATACTGAGTATATTTCGTCTTTATTATCAGACACAGTCCGATACAACCAGACCAGATACAATACATACATTATTATAAAGATATTACATCATAATATTTATTTATGTATTTATTTGCGTATATTAATAATAAATATATTGTGAAAATTACATTTTTCACTACTTTTTTTTAAATTAAAAACGGCTTTGTGTAATATTGGACTGAAAGGGCCAATCCATCACTCACAAGGTTCCCAGTCTGGTGCCACTCTAGCTCCCCCTGCTGGTAGAGTAGGTGATCTGCAGGCTTGTACACTGATTCACAGACAGAATGTGCTGTCTTGATAACACACCCATTTCCTTGGCAGTCTCGTGGCTCTTCTCAAGGGTGTGTGTGTGTGTGTGTGTGTGTGTGCATGTGTGTGTGTATGCATGTGTGTGTGTGTGCATGCGTGCCGCGTTTCTGACCTGTGTCTTGATTTCAGAAAGAGTCCCCCTCCACCTCCAGGCAGTCCCCTGCCAATGGCCACTCCAGCATTAACAGTTCTGTCTTGGTAAGGACCCCCGCCCCAACCCAACCCAACCCACCATCCAGAAAAACAAACAAAGACTACATGACCTATCGTCATTCTCGTCATTGTCATTATTGTCGCCATCGTCATCGTGAGACCTGATCGGCCTCCCCTCCTCTCGTAATCTCCATACGTATCGCTATAGTAATGTTCTCGTCGAGTAGTCCCTGTGCACCACTGTTAGTGGCTCCACTGGGCTCCTCCTACCACAGGGCGCAGGTGGATGTTGAAACTACTTTATTGTCACGTTGGGAGTAATGCAGGCAGAGACGGTGGTAACCGCTCACATGCTAGCACTCGCGCTCTCTCTTTCCCTTCCTCTCTCTTGGTATCTACCTGTATATATCTGAGGCTGTGTCCGAAATCACTCACTACTCGCGATATAAGTAGTAATTTTTATAGTGGTGTCCAAATGTATAGTGAGAATTATCATACCCTACATGGTGGACTCATTGTATCCCACAACGCACCGCAAAAAGTAATGTACAACCAATGGTCACTAACCAAGCATTAACTTATTGCATGCGTTGTTGAGTTGTTTCCAACTCCATGGGCAAAAATAGGTTTGAATTATTTTCACTTATTATATTTTAGTAATTTGGGGAAATGCACTTGTTAAAATATGTATTTATCACAAAAATCGGTATTTATTATGTTTTTTTTGTTACGTTTTAATTATGCAACCCAAGTAGTGTCCGAAAGTGTGCTTTTCATTTGGCCGATGAGCTCAGTATGTAAGTCCTCTACATAGAACTAGTGAGGAGAGACACAGACGCTCACCATGAGTTGGCTGCTGGGACACAGCCAAAGCTACCTGGTGCTGTGCCATTCCCCACATAGCTGCACCTGCAGCGTCACTGCCATCTTGCGCGTCATCCAACGAGCGCACCGAAGTCTCGTACGCAGACGTTAATTGTGGATTTGTCTGCGTTTGTAGAATGCACTCCTGAGACTGTGCGCTCGATATTGAGCATGGGCAACAGATCTGTGCTAGGAGGGGGGCTAAGGTGGGGTGGGAGGGGGTGGCGAGGTTTAAGAAGGGTGCTTCTGAGGTCCACACACACATACACACACACACACACACACACACAAATAGGCATTGATACAGTCTTACCATGCACACTGTGGGTAGAAGGACACCGCTGCGAAGGTGGCTTTTAGTGTCGCCTGCTTTTCAAAATAATCGGACGCTGCTAAGTTGAAGAGGACCGACCGTAGGCTATACTGTCCTCTACTGGCAGTAGGAGGGCAGTAGCACAAACACACGCTCTTTGTAACTGGCGAATGACCCTCACAACTACGCCACACACATACATGCATACACAATGCTGGGGAGGGAAGGGGGGGTGGGGGTCTGGCATGGCGGTCGACTGAGGAGTTGGTGCACAACAGAGTAGAACAGTAGTAAAGAAGGAGATACAAGTCAAGAAGAAAGAGATCGGTAGAGATGAGAGGGAGAGAGAGAGCGAGAGAGAGAGGGAGAGAGTGCGGGAGGCGGGGTTTACCTGTCGGCCCTTGGGCTGGACGGTGGACACCAGATCCTGTAGAGGAGGCACACCAACCACACAGAGATATAGTGTGTGTGTGTGTGTGTGTGTGTGTGTGTGTGTGTGTGTGTGTGTGTGTGTGTGTGTGTGTGTGAGAGAGGTAGAGAGAGAGGCAGAGAGAGGCAGAGAGAGAGAGAGCGAGACATTGTTAGACACACAAGCCAAAGTTAAGATCAAACAAGGTACACACACCCCACCACCACCACACACGATCGAGCAGTATCATCTTGTGGAAGCGTGCACGGTGCATCACACTCGACTGACTCCATATGCCTGCTGGTGAGGAGAGAGAACCCAGAGGGAACAGCTCAACGGAGAGAGAGAGAGAGACACACAGAAAGGTCAAGGTGAGCCAAGTCTCGGGCCAAGCAAGCGGCGGGTGAGCCGAGCAGTAGCAGCGGTGGCGGCAGCAACAGCAGCAGTGTTACCGTGGCGACAGCAGGACAGGTAAGGACCACGGTGGGCGGGGCCAGGACCTTTCAGGCTTTACAGGTGTTAGCACAAGGCCCCCCTCTCCCCGCCGAGGCACACCAAGTCACTAACCGACATATCGGACACAGAGTGGAGGAGGTGGTTGAAGGGAAAGGCTCTTTGGAGTGTGGACTAGAGACCAGAGACCAGAGATTGCTCCATAGAGGACATAAGGAGGATCAAACCGGACCCTACACGCTCACGCTGGGGGAGGCAGCAGACCTCAGGTGCAGCATTGGCCAATCACAGCACACAGGATACTTTGGCTGTGTCCCAGACCAACTCATTGAGTCATGAGTCCCTCCTCACTATCCAGGGAGTTCTATGTAGAGGACTTACATACTGAGCTCATCGGCCAAATGAAAAGCACACTTTCGGACACTACTTGGGTTGCATAATTAAAACGTAACAAAAAAAACATAATAAATACCGATTTTTGTGATAAATACATATTTTAACAAGTGCATTTCCCCAAATTACTAAAATATAATAAGTGAAAATAATTCAAACCTATTTTTGCCCATGGAGTTGGAAACAACTCAACAACGCATGCAATAAGTTAATGCTTGGTTAGTGACCATTGGTTGTACATTACTTTTTGCGGTGCGTTGTGGGATACAATGAGTCCACCATGTAGGGTATGATAATTCTCACTATACATTTGGACACCACTATAAAAATTACTACTTATATCGCGAGTAGTGAGTGATTTCGGACACAGCCTCAGATATATACAGGTAGATACCAAGAGAGAGGAAGGGAAAGACAGAGTGCTAGCATGTGAGCGGTTACCACCGTCTCTGCCTGCATTACTCCCAACGTGACAATAAAGTAGTTTCAACATCCACCTGCGCCCTGTGGTAGGAGGAGCCCAGTGGAGCCACTAACAGTGGTGCACAGGGACTACTCGACGAGAACATTACTATAGCGATACGTATGGAGATTACGAGAGGAGGGGAGGCCGATCAGGTCTCACGATGACGATGGCGACAATAATGACAATGACGAGAATGACGATAGGTCATGTAGTCTTTGTTTGTTTTTCTGGATGGTGGGTTGGGTTGGGTTGGGGCGGGGGTCCTTACCAAGACAGAACTGTTAATGCTGGAGTGGCCATTGGCAGGGGACTGCCTGGAGGTGGAGGGGGACTCTTTTCTGAAATCAAGACACAGGTCAGAAATGCGGCACGCATGCACACACACACACACACACACATGCATATACACTAGGGGTGTAACGGTACGTGTATTCGTCCCGCGACTTCACGGTACGGACGTCACGGTTCGGTACGTGCAGCCATACGTTTTGGAAAAATGCTTGCGGCATCTTTTAGGCGTACTTCTTTACCAAATGCATCTATACTGAGTTCGCTGAGGTTGCCTACCAACATTCTTATCACTTGTGCATGACTTTCCAACATGTTTCCCAAGAATGTGGCGATATACAGAGGAGCCACGCTGTCCTCCTTAGTTAACCCTACGTGTTCTGTCCATACTGTGTGAAACCTGCAGAGAAAAGCGGTTACCCCTTCGTCAGCTCTTTGTTGACAACTGGCTACGTGTGTCAGATCCTGTTTTTGGACAAATAGCTCTTTCAGATATTTCCCCAGCGTTTTAAACATTTCCTCTAAGTGTTCTGGGTCAGACCATGCATAAAGGTGTCCCTCCGCAGGTACTCTGTCATATTTTGGGTGTAATAGAGGGACATTTTCGACAAGCTCCTGCTCGCTTGTGGTGTGGGAGTGTTTTGTTCTAATATATACCGATAATCTTGGCCTGTTAGTTGGCTGTGGCGAGTGGTACGCTGCAGATATGAGCAGTATGCGACGGGGTTAACCTGAGGCGGCGGTGCCTCTTTGCATAACATCATTAACGTGGGTAAATCGAGTGGCTTTATCATCGGACCGTGGTTGCCCACTGTGACAAATGGTGCACAGGCATTCAAGTTATCTGGCTCTTTAATGTTTGGGGTTTTTTTCTACTTCGTGTACGATCCGCAAGGGGAAGACTCCGTTCCCTAACAACAGGGTCCAATTCTTCCCATTTCGGTTCCTCTTGGGTTTTACGCGATGGATATAACGCCATTATCGCACATCCCTCATCATCGTCATGCGTATAACTTTGAGCACTGTCTGAGACACACGCCGTCCCCATCTGTTTATCCCATAATGGTTTACATTTCTCCCACCCCACAAACGCCTCTCGTAGATAACAGACATTCTCTTTTGTGTCTCCCACTTTGCCATACAACAGTTCCCTGCATAATCGCATGTGGTTATCATTAAACGATCCTCCTCTCGGATACGGAGACGCTATTTTTAAATGTGTTGACTTAGTCCACTCAGCCATATCACGGATAAATGGCACAGTGTAGTAACTACCGATGGTTCGATTAACAAATTCAGCGGGTGATTCGCCCCGATACGGGCCTGTTGCTATTTTAGTCCTGAGATTAGAGTCGGTATTCAGGATTCCTTTGGCCTCCTTATGTATAATTGTTTGAGGAGACCATGACTGTGGCTCCCCTTTAGGACAAGTTTTGCTTTGTGATTCCCCCATTTCCAACCCCCGTCAGACAATCCTTCACCAGAACCAGGCCACCAAATACTACTATTTTGACGAGTATCCCCGTACCGAAACAGGTCCGTCGGGCAGTGAAAGAACTATCGCTCACACACAGGGTCTCTCCGGGCGGGTCCCTCTTCCTCAGTTTGGTGAGGGGGGAATTTCCCTGAACTCTTGATAAGAGTCCCCAGCGCTGGTTGACCCTGAATGCCTGTGGCTGAGCGGTAGAGATTCTTCACACCCTTTTTACTTTTATTTTAATTTTATTGTATTTTGTCTTATTCATTTTTATGTTTATTTTTGTATTTTTTTTGTTCACCGTGCCTCTCTGAGAGGCTGAGACCGGGTTGTAGGAATTAAACCTCTACAACCAGGCATTCGGTTCAGGCATGTTACCTCTGAGTCCGATCATCCGCGTTCGCCGACCGGGCATCCACGTCTCACAGACGGGGCATCCGCGTTCGCCGACCGGGCATCCGCGTTCGCCGACCGGGCATCCGCGTCTCTTACAGAGACCGGGCTTCCAATATAGATCCAGCTACACTGGGTATCCGATTCAGGATAGCTACTCCTATCGGGTATTCATCTTGTATTGTATTTTTTTTTATTTTATTGTATTTTGTCTAATTCATTTTTATGTTATTTTTTATTTATTTTATTCTTATGCGCATCTAAATCCTAATTGGGAATACCGGAGAGAGTAAGCACAATTCTTATTAAAAAATAAGATTGAAACTTACCTCTGTCCAGTATCCCACTTCTGACACCAAATTGTTATGCGCAGTTTCGAGCGGTCATCTATTGTGGCTGGAGTTCAGGTTCAGGTTCTGGATTGTCTGTAGCAAAGCAGCGAGCTCGGGAATCAATGTGACACAAGGCAGTATCACCCGGAATGATTCAAAGTTTATTTACATACACAGAGCATATATACAGTTTGCATGGGAGAAAGAGAAGCATTTACATATAGACACAACAGACATAGAAACGCCTCCAAGACAGCCATTCAGGGAGCAGGGACAACAAGGCCGTCCATGGAGACCCTTCCGTCCCCACACCCCAGACAGCCAATCCGGAGACGCCAGGACCCCAGGCCCCACGTGGGGATGTAACAGACAGACAAACAGTTAACTTGAAGCACGGATATCATGGCCTCCCGTGCCACACAAAGAGGTGCAGAGACTGCAAGGTCTCACGTTGAGCCCTTGCGTGGGACCGCCAGTCCAGATAGAAGACGCAACCGGTTCCCACAACAACAGCTGCGAGTGCGTCTCAGAGGCCTCCCGGGGAAACAGATAAGAGTGAAGCTAACTAGTCACGTAGGCCACACAGCAGAGTGGAAAGTTACCGGCCCACACGATCAATACATCCACAACTCCCAACAGGTTCACACCTCGGTTTTGGGGTCACGGTTCGGTACGAGTTCGGTACAACAGGAAAAAATCAACAAAAATCCCAAATGCATAAGGCTAGGTTTCTTTTCATTTATTTATAACAGACAGTAGTGCAAGTTATACTTAGTTCCACCTAGTGTCGTATAGTCCCCCCTGAGATAGTTGGTACAGCCTGGCCCTGTAGTGTATCAAGCAGTAAACACAACAGTGAACATACACTCTTGCATCGGTCATATTTCTATGTAGGGCTGATAAAAAAAACAAAAAGCAATTGGTCACAATCAGCTACAAAACTGAAAAGCATCTCTTATGTTATAAAAGTACAAAATAAATAGAATACAAAATAAAACTTGTACAGTGTTTCAATTTGTTCCACTTAAGCTATATTTAAACATTCAAAGCTTAAGCCCAACCCTCCCAAAAAAGACAGAGGAAAACAAAACATGCTAGTAGGGAGGTACTGAGGTAGCAGGCCAGGTACAGACAGGTAGTATTTGCAAACTGGCAACTTTGGTAACTTCATTATAAAAATAAAGAACTCAAACTTTTCCATATACTGTATTATACAGTTAAATGTAAACAGCAAACATACACTGTCCCCATAGGACATATTGTTATGTTGGATGATGTCAAACTAAAAGGTTCAATAAGCTCCAAAACTGAAAAGCAGCTCTCATGTTCTGAAAATACTACAAAATAAATAATAACAAGGAGTGTTTCAATTATTTCGGCCTAGGGCTGATGCAAAATAAAAAGCAATACAGAACTGAATAACATCTCCTGGTGTGAAAATACAAAATATGTCAAATATGAGATAAAATAAAATCAGTGCCTTTAGGAGTAATGTATCACATTTGTGATTAACTTGTGAGTCTGAAAGGTCATATGCATCTCTTAAAGGTACTCAAGCTTCATCTCTCTTTACAGATCTCCATCGCCGCTGTAGTCCACTGCGAACCCGACATTTTCCCACACAGCTGATTTGAAAGTAGCAGAGCTCCTGTGTCTCAGTTGCACTCATAGTCATAGTCAACGTGAAAGCGTCCGCTTCATCTTGTTTAGGTCTTCTTCTGCTGTTCTTGTTCCTTAATGGCGGTTGACAAACAGCGTTTATGTGCTTTATCGCCACCTTCTGGATTGGAGTGTGACTCAGACGTATTCGTCGACTTCTCGCTATGGCTGCACCGTACCGAAGCCGTACGTCCGTACCGTGAAGTCTGCGGGACGATATCACGTAACCGTTACACCCTAAGTGTATAGCAATGTGTGGTGTGTGTGTGTGCTGTGCTATGCGTGCCGCATTCGACCTGTGTCTTGATTTCAAGAAAGAGTCCAACCTCCAGGCAGTCCCCTGCGCAATGGCCACTCCAGCATTAACAGTTCTTCTTGTAAGGACCCCCACCCCGCCCCCAACCCAACCCACCATCCAAAAACAACAAAGACTAACATGAACCTATCGTCATCTCAGTCATTGTCATTAATGTCGTCATCATCCATCGTGAACCTAAATCGGCCACTCCCCTCCTCTCGTAATCTCCAATACGTATCGCTATCGGTAATGTTACTCACTCGAGTAGCTCCCCTGTGCACTACGAATTAGTGGCTCAACTGGGCTCCTAGCTACCACCCAGGGCGAAGGTGGATGTTGAAGACTGCTTTGTCACGTTGAAGTATGACAGGCAGAGACGGTGGTCAAACCGGCCTCACATGCTAGCACTTCGCGCTCTCTCCTTTCCCTTCCCTCTCTCCTTGTATCTACTGTATATATCTATGGCTGTTCCCGAAATCACTTCACTACTTGCATATATATTATCGTACATTTTATAGTGGTGTCCAAATGTTCGTGAGAATTATTCAATTACCCGCACATGGTGGACTCATTGGTAATCCCCAATGCACGCATAAAAGTAATGTCCCAACCAATGGTTCCACTAACCAAGCATTTAACTTAATTGCATGCATTTATTATTGAGAAGTCGTTTTCGACTGGAAGTAATATGGTTTATATATCAAAGTACATAATCAGGCACAGTCCAAGCTTCATGAAGTTGTCCTCAACTCATGGGCCAAAACTATGTTTTTAATTTTCATGTTTATTTTCACTTATTATATTTTATTAATTTGGGGAAATGCACTGGTTAAAATATGTATTTATCACAAAAATCCATACCGGTATTTATTATGGTTTATTTGTTACATTTTAATTATGCAACCCAAGTAGTGTCCGAAAGTGTGCTTTTCATTTGGCCGATGAGCTCAGTATGTAAGTCCTCTACATAGAACTAGTGAGGAGAGACACAGCCAACGTATCCTGTGTTCTGTGATTGGCCAATGCTGCACCTGAGGTCTGCCGCCTCCCCCAGCGTGAGCCTGTAGGGTGCGGTTTGGTCCTCCTCATGTCCTCTATGGAGCAATCTCTGGTCTCTGGTCCATACTCCAAAGAGCCTTTCCCTTCAACCACCTCCTCCACTCTGTGTCCGATATCTCGGTTAGTGAATTGGTGTGCCTCGGCGGGGAGAGGGGGGCCTTGTGCTAACACCTGTAAAGCCTGAAAGGTCCTAGCCCCGCCCACCGTGGTCCTGACCGGTCCTGCTGTCGCCGCGGTAACACTGCTGCTGTTGCTGCCGCCACCGCTGCTACTGCTCGGCTCACCGGCGCTTGCTTGGCCCGAGACTTGGCTCACCTTGACCGTTCTGTGTGTCTCTCTCTCTCTCTCCGTTGAGCTGTTCCCTCTGGGTTCTCTCTCCTCACCAGCAGGCATATGGAGTCAGTCGAGTGTGATGCACCGTGCACGCTTTCACAAGATGATACTGCCCGATCGTGTGTGGTGGTGGTGGTGGTGGTAGTGGGGTGTGTGTACCTTGTTTGATCTTCACCTTGGCTTGTGTGTCTAACAATGTCTCGCTCTTTTTCTCTCTCTCTCTCTACCTCTCTTACACACACACTATATCTCTGTGTGGTTGGTGTGCCTCCTCTACAGGATCTGGTGTCCACCGTCCAGCCCAAGGGCCGACAGGTAAACCCTCTCTCTCTCTCTCTCTGACTTGTATCTCCTTCTTTACTACTGTTCTACTCTCTTGTGCACCAACTCCTCAGTCGACCTCCATGCCAGACCCCCACCCCCCCCAGCATTGTGTGTGTGTGTGGCGTAGTTGTGAGGGTCATTCGCCAGTTACAAAGAGCGTGTGTTTGTGCTACTGCCCTCCTACTGCCAGTCCTCTTCAACTCAGCAGCGTCCGATTATTTTAAAAAGCAGGCGACACTTACTGTCGAGACATTCCATGCCCGTTTTACTGCATGGTGTGTGTGTGCGTGTACACCGAGGGCGGCCGACTTCACCCCATAACCTGCAATCGAGTGTCTTGCTCTCAGCCTCCTTCACCAATCTCACTCTCGCCTCTCACTCTTTCCAGCGTTGATGCACTTCCTGCTTGTGGCCCTCAGCCTATGTTCTAACCCGATCCCCTCCCCCCATCTTCTCTGTCTTCCTCCGCCCGCCACCAGATCTACGTCAAGGCCCAATTTGAGTATGACCCGTCCCGGGACGAGCTCATCCCCTGCAAGGAGGCGGGGGTGCGCTTCTGCGTGGGCGACATCATCCAGATCATCTCCAAGGATGACCACAACTGGTGGCAGGGCAAGCTCGAGAACACCAAGAACAGCACGGTGGGACTCATCCCCTCCCCCGAGCTGCAGGAGTGGTGAGACACACACACACACACACACACACACACAGGATGGAGGGAGAGAGAGACACACAGACACATGATGGAGGGAGAGAGAGACAGACACATGATGGGGAGAGAGACACAGACACATGATGGGGAGAGAGAGACATGATGGGGAGAGAGAGACACAGACACATGATGGGGAGAGAGAGACATGATGGAGGGAGAGAGACACAGACACATGATGGGGAGAGAGACACAGACACATGATGGGGAGAGAGACACAGACACATGATGGGGAGAGAGAGAGACATACACATGATGGGGAGAGAGAGACATGATGGAGGGAGAGAGACAGACACATGATGGGGAGAGAGAGACACAGACACATGATGGAGGGAGAGAGACACAACACATGATGGGGAGAGAGAGACACAGACACATGATGGAGGGAGAGAGACAACACATGATGACGGAGACGAGAGAGAGAGCACACAAACACATTTACCAAGCAAATGTAACCGCACACACATACAGAAAACCTGTAATTTGCGGTTCTGATGGGGGGTGCTCCGTTAATTCGCGGTTCTGATGGGGGGGTTGCTCCGTTAATTTGCGGTTCTGATGGGGGGGGGCTCCGTTAATTCGCGGTTCTGATCCGGGAGGGGGGGGGGGTGGATATCGCTGGATATTGGTGGGGACATGTCCCCAGCGTCCCCACTACATTCTACGCCCATGTGCTTTCCATAATACATTTCCCATACATAACATTCCTCATCATCCCTCCGGCCCCCACGTCATCTGCGCGGCCATGTGGTGGCCCCGCCCCCCCCTGGCGGCTACAGAATGTAACGAAGATAGTTGGTTTTTTTCTTCATGAGAATTTCAACATAATTGCTGCATGTTCTTCATAGAAATAAAACATTTGTATTCGATAAAATAGCGTTGTTCTGTTGCATTTATTTATATAGGCCTAGCATTAAATTAGTATTAAAAGGCACTTCCGGTTTCTACGGGAATCCCGGGAAGGGGCTCTATAATCACGGGATTTAAAAAGGGTCAGATTCGGGAATTTTGAGCAACCCCAATACTCACCAACTGCATCACAGTGTGGTACGGCAACTGCACTGTTTCAGACCGGAAAGCGCTGCAGAGGGTGGTGAAAGCCGCCCAACGCACCATCGGATTACCACTCCCTGCAATAGAGACTACCCAACACAAATGGTGTCTGAGGAAGGCACGTAGCATTGTCAGAGACACCTCTCACCCCAACCATGGACTGTTTGCCCTCCTTCCCTCTGGGAGGCGCTACAGGAACCTTCGTTCCAAGTCAAGCAGGCTCAGGAACAGCTTCTTCCCCTCCGCTGTCCACCCTACGACTTACAAAGAGTACATTTGTTGAAGGAGAGGCAGCAATATATCACTGTGGTACCTGAAGATCAGAATAGAGCTGTTTTCGAGCATTCCTATTTACGAGACGAATAGAACGAGTTTCATAATTGCCAAGTTGCCTGCATAAGTAGCTGGGCAGGCGTGCAATTCTAAGCATGATACAACATCTGAGAACGAACAACAATGCTAAGTGCCATTAATAAGTGTTAAGACATATAAACACGCAGGTTAGTGCTAGGGGGGGTTATGTAGAGTCCAGGTGAACTCTGAACAGGTGGGTCTTGAGTCTCTTGCGGAAGCTGGCGAGCGACTCGGCCGTCCTGACATGAGCCGGGAGCTCATTCCACCACTGCGGAGCCAGAACCGTGAAGAGTTGGGACTTGGAAGAGCGATGTTTGGCTGTTTTTAGTGAAGGCGGTACCAGTCGTTTGGCAGAAGTTGCCGAGCGGAGTGCTCGGGCTGGGGCGTAGGGTCGGACTAATTTTTGGAGGTAGGTAGGGGCGGTTCCGTTGACAGCCATGAAAGTCAGTACCAGTGTCTTGAATCGAATGCGAGCGATTACCGGGAGCCAGTGGAGGGCGCGGAAGAGAGGGGTTACATGGGAGAATTTTGGTAGGTTGAACACGAGGCGTGCTGCTGCATTCTGGATGCGTTGTAAGGGCTTGATTGTTGAGGCGGGGAGTCCAGCCAGGAGAGAGTTGCAGTAGTCGAGACGAGTGATAACGAGCGCTTGGACCAGGATCTGCGCTGCTTCACGTGTGAGGAAGGGCCGGATCTTGCGGATGTTGTAGAGAGCAATTCTACAAGATCGGGCCACAGAGGTAATGTTGGCGTTGCAGGACAGCTGGTCATCCAGTACCACGCCAAGGTTCCTTGCCGTGGGTGCAGGGGAGACTTCGATGTCCTCGATGGTGACAAGTAGGTCCATCTGAGGGCAGTCTTTACCCGGTATGAAGAGAAGCTCAGTCTTGTCGAGGTTGAGCTTCAGGTGGTTGGCGGTCGTCCATCTGCTGATGTCGGCCAGGCATTTTGAGATGCGTGTTGCGATGTGGGTGTCTGAGGGGGGGGAAGGAGAGAAACAGTTGGGTGTCATCAGCATAGCAGTGGTAGGAGAAGCCGTGGGATGTGATTACAGAGCCGAGAGATCTAATGTATAAAGAAAACAGAAGGGGTCCCAGTACTGAGCCTTGGGGTACTCCAGTGTCAAGGGTGCAGGGTCTGGACAGGGAGCCATTCCATGTGACCTGATAAGTGCGATCTGTCAGGTAGGAAGTGAACCAGGATAACGCAGTTCCAGTGATGCCAAGCTCTGCCAGGGTGGAGAGGAGAATCTGGTGGTTCACTGTGTCGAAAGCGGCGGACAGGTCAAGGAGGATGAGCACGGATGAGAGGGAAGAGCTTCTGGCGTCGCAAAGGGACTCTGATACTGCAAGCAGGGCCGTCTCCGTGGAGTGCGCCGCTTTGAAGCCTGA
>PIJE02007239.1:0-13071 GCA_002895965.2 Coryphaenoides rupestris | reverse complement strand
GTTCCATCCTAGGACACGTTCGACATGCAGGTCCTGATGTCCGGTTCTGCCCGGCATCACATCAGCTTCCTGGAGGATGAGGAGGAGGCGTTACGCAGGTGAAGAGCGACCTCGCCCCTCGCCCCTCGCCTCGGCACCGGCCGTCCCAGAGTATTCTGACCTGTGAGCCAGATTACAAGCCAGATACTTCCTTACATTTACATTACCTGTGTGTGTGTCTGTGTGTGTCTGTGTGTGTGTCTGTGTGTGTGTGTGTGTGTGTGTGTGTGTGTGCATGCATGTCCGCGTGTGTGTGTGTGCATATGTGTGTGTGCGTGCGTGTGTGTGTTCCAGAATAGAGATCCCCTTCGTGTTTAAGCTGCTCCAGTCCGGTCTGGTCCACGGTCTGGCCTTCTGGTTCGACGTCGCCTTCTCTGGATCCACGTGAGACTCCTCCCATATGTCCAGCACCACCGTGTGTGTACTCCACTCACTGCAACAGAGGTCACGGGGTCGAACGGCTAATTTTAGGGGACATAATACACCACCAGGCTTGAGTGTGGATTAGCCATCGCAAGCCGTTTCACAATTGCCATGTGACTACCGTCTAGTGACATCACAAGTGGGAATGTCCACCTAGATGTATGCTGACTAGATCAGTTTACCTGTCGCTACAGTACAGTCCACTGGGTGGGCTGGTAGACTGATATTGTCAGCATACATCTAGGTGTTCCCACTTGTGATGTCACTAGACGGCTTGCAAGGGCTAATCACGCTCACACTTGGTGGCCTAATATGTCCCCTTTAAATTGATTTGTTAGCGTTCAGCTTTAACGTGAAATGGGAAATGTCTGGCTTCAGAAACTATTTCATGTCTTAGTTTACATTTAGCTTATTACTTTACATTTCTTAACTTTGAATGTCGGAAGTTTGTGCCAATTGTGCTTCATTTGTGTCATTTTATTGTGATGATTTCATGATTTGATTTTAAATCTTCATGATTATTTTGTAATCATTTTGTATTTTGTAATTTCATGGGCGACAATATGTCATCTGTCTGTCAATCTCTCTCTCTGTCTGCCTGTCAATCTGCCTGTCTGTGTCCATCTGTCTGTCTGTCAATCTGTCCGTCTCTGTCTGTCTGTCTGTCAATCTGTCTGTCTGTCTGTCTCTCTGCCTGTCTGTGTCCATCTGTCTGTCTGTCAATCTGTCTGTCTGTCTCTCTGTCTGTCAATCTGTCTGCCTGTCTGTCTGTTTGCCTGCCTCTCCGTCTGCCGTCCTGTCTGTCTGTCAATCTGTCTGCCTGCCTGTCTGCCTGTCTGCCTGTCTGACAGGTCCACGGTGTGGTTCTCCACGGCGCCCACCGAGCCCCTGACCCACTGGTACCAGGTCCGCTGTCTCCTGCAGACGCCGCTGTTCGCCAAGCTGGGCCAGACGCTGTCCGGCTCCGTGCTGCTGACCACCAACAAGCGGTACGTCGGCCTCTAGTGGCTGGGGTTGGGGCTGCAGTTACAGCTAAACTCACGGGGGGGGGGGTTTGGAAATTTGTGTTTGGTCGATTATTTCTCTGTTGTTACAATGCTAATTGGCATTGTATGTTATACCGTTGGAAAGCCTGTTTATTCACCTTTACAATGATGTCCGACTTGTAAGGATCATGCATTTGTGGGATGAGAAGCACAGCTTAATATGTGGGTGGCGCCCAAGTTACATTTGCCAAAATTCTCTGCCAATGCTAAACTGTGCAATCTCCTGTTGGTATTGGCCCTTGTTTTGAGTTGTTTGGTGGATTGGATGATTGAACTGTATCAGTAACAAGGAACCAACAAGACATATTGGGTTTATATCAGTTTTTATCTATAAAGAAAAATGTACTGATTGACCCGTGGATGGGAAGGTTTTATTCTTGAGAAACATTTTTATGTGTAAATAGTGCAAAGTTACATTGTGCAGGTTTAAGAAGGCTGTTAAATGACTTCAACAGACAGCTTTTAGAAAGGTTATTATAATATTATGAATGTGACTTAATCATTAAATTATCTCTATGTAAGGTGGCCTCCAAAAAGTCTTGTGAGCCAATAGTATGATGATGTAGGGATCATGTGGTATGTGTGTGTGTCGGCTAAGGATTGTCATTGAATTATTATTTTGTGTGCGCAAACGCTTGTCTTGTCTCTCGTTCTTTAGACACAGCTACGACATCCACATCACCGCCACCGTCGTCGAGTCTGGCTTCAGATCTGGCAACATTCTGGACCTCAAAAACCCTTTCTTCAGGTCGGTCCGTCAGTCTTCTTGGCATTATTAGACAACTTTTATTGATAAGAGTGACCTGCACTTTGTATCTGCATTCAGCGTTGTTCATTCTAACCTTCACATCGCCATTAAATGTGTTGCTGTGTGTCGTTAACGAGCTCAGTAACTTACATTAAATGACATTACATGGGCAGATTAAAGTATCCCAATTCGAGTCAGAGTACAACTAACGTCGTCTTCCGTTTCTGTGCAGAATGCCATCCTGGTTGCATGACTAGAGGTCTTCATCACGTGGAAACGCGTTCTTCATCAGATGAACCACTCAATCAATACAAAATGCATCACGATCCACTGCGGATCAATACATTGCCATGCTGTCAATACATCTGTGCATTTATGACCATTATCGTGTCGAATTACGACCCGTGTTATCTGTTATGTACTATAAAGTGATAACGGGTACAGATGCAAAGATCTTCAGCACATTTACTGCAGTACAAATCAGTATTGTACCCATGAGAGTATCAATGGCAATGTTGTTGTTGTTTTTTTAGAATGCGTACACATTTGAAAAGGTGTGTGCTGGAATACAGGATACGTTGTTGGGTTTTAGTATAAATATAATAATAAAGTATACAATAAAGAGCACTTTTTTTTTGTACCTTTTAGAGGATCGTATGATGATTGTTGATTAAGTGCAAAAGCGGGAACAAAACGGCTTGTCCTTTGACCTTTGACACGAGCACTGGAGGCGGTAGAGCGGGTTCCCTGCTGGCGAACCGGAAGGTTGCTGGTTCGATCGCCGGCTCCTGCTGATCCAAGCGCCGAGGTGTCCCTGAGCGAGACACCTACCGCTAAAAGTCTGAGTTACTGGCATCAAAAATTATATCAATAAAAAGATGTCTTGGCATGTAATTAATAACATACAATTACATTCAAATGACCTCCATCTTTACGAGCTGCAACATTAAAGCGATGAACAAACACATGAATGCAACTATAATCCAAGATCATATGAATTATACTGAAATGGGCCATTCTGCATCATGCATACTTTAACTTTTGGTACTTAAATTATATTTTGAGGCGAATACATTTGTAACATTTGCAGGACCTAAAAAGATCTGAGTATATTAATGTGTAATAATAGTTAGTTACCTCCTTACTAATACAAGGTTGGGTCATTGTAACCCATACACACCACACCACACTACGACTGTATTGCTATGCAACCTGGCACAAGAATTTCCTATCTCTCTTATCTTACTAAACTTATAACACTAAAACTATAACCATAACGCTAACCCTAACCGGGGCCTCCCATTGGCTCTGCCCAGGTGTGGCCAATTAAGGGCCAATTAAGTGACTGATTAAGACTAGATAAAAGCCACAGAGCACAAAGGGCAGGCAGACTGGCTTGGGGAGAGAACAGTGGAGACTGGGACTGTCCACTGGGCCGGTTGCAGGGTGAGCAGCCTCTGGCCACCCTGTTGGAATGTTTTTTGAATGATGGACTTTATTGCGGACTTATGTTGGGAGTGGGCCCACTACACTGTCTCACAAGGCGAGCTGCCACGCTATATAATGATCTACATTTACATTTGACACATTTTACCCTGATTTTGAAATTGCAGGTGCTGTCATTTGGTACTTGGCCACATGGCCAATATTGTGATGATATTTGAATTCATTTTAATTGTTCAGCCCTCATCAGAACAGGACCGTTTTCACCTCACTCACTTCATGGAGAATTCTCTGGACGTCTTCTCGGCTCTCGAAGGTCACAAAGCCGTAGCTGTCAGAGAGAGCAATACGTAGATAAATATAGCGTAAGAATGAACTTATTGTATTGAGCTTCTTCTATGTCTTCTGACCTTATGGTAAGATTGCATGGCAATTCCACTGTGTATCAATTCTGCATTGTATCACGATATTATAACCAATGATTGGACTGACTGGGTGAAAGATATGCTGGCGGCAGTAGCTCAGGAGGTATAAGAGTGGTTGTCTGGCAACAGGAAGGTTGCTGGTTCGATCCCCGGGCTCCTCCCCCTCCTAGCTAAGTGTGGAGGTGTCCCTGAGCAAGACACCACCTAACCCTACCTGCTCCTGACGTGTTGGTTGTTACCTTGCATGGTTGGCACCGCCGTCGGTGTATGAATGGGTGAATGTGAGGCAATACTGTAAAGGTGCACCCTGAACTCACCCCTTAGACAGGCCAAAGTGGTTCAGCACGATGTTGACCTCTCTCACCACACCATGCTGAGAGAAGAAATGCCAGATGTCCTTCTCCACACACACACACACACACACACACACACACACACACACTCTCACTCAAGTCACTGACAGTCTCACCCTTAGGTCAGTTATCACAGTTTCACCCTAAAGTCAGTTATTACAGTTTCACCCTTAAGTTACTTGTTATTACAGTCTCACCCTTAAGTTACTTGTTATTACAGTCTCACCCTTAAGTTACTTGTTATTACAGTCTCACCCTTAAGTTACTTGTTATTACAGTCTCACCCTTAAGTTACTTGTTATTACAGTCTCAACCTTAAGTTACTTGTTATTACAGTCTCAACCTTAAGTTACTTGTTATTACAGTCTCAACCTTAAGTTACTTGTTATTACAGTCTCACCCTTAAGTTACTTGTTATTACAGTCTCACCCTTAAGTAGTTATTACAGTCTCACCCTTAAGTTACTTGTTATTACAGTCTCACCCTTAAGTTACTTGTTATTACAGTCTCACCCTTAAGTTACTTGTTATTACAGTCTCACCCTTAAGTCAGTTATTACAGTCTCACCCTTAAGTTACTTGTTATTACAGTCTCACCCTTAAGTTACTTGTTATTACAGTCTCACCCTTAAGTTACTTGTTATTACAGTCTCACCCTTAAGTCAGTTATTACAGTCTGACCCTTAAGTCACTTATTATTACAGTCTCACCCTTAAGTTACTTGTTATTACAGTCTCAACCTTAAGTTACTTGTTATTACAGTCTCAACCTTAAGTTACTTGTTATTACAGTCTCAACCTTAAGTTACTTGTTATTACAGTCTCAACCTTAAGTTACTTGTTATTACAGTCTCACCCTTAAGTTACTTGTTATTACAGTCTCAACCTTAAGTTACTTGTTATTACAGTCTCAACCTTAAGTTACTTGTTATTACAGTCTCAACCTTAAGTTACTTGTTATTACAGTCTCACCCTTAAGTTACTTGTTATTACAGTCTCAACCTTAAGTTACTTGTTATTACAGTCTCAACCTTAAGTTACTTGTTATTACAGTCTCACCCTTAAGTTACTTGTTATTACAGTCTCAACCTTAAGTTACTTGTTATTACAGTCTCACCCTTAAGTTACTTGTTATTACAGTCTCACCCTTAAGTTACTTGTTATTACAGTCTCAACCTTAAGTTACTTGTTATTACAGTCTCACCCTTAAGTTACTTGTTATTACAGTCTCACCCTTAAGTTACTTATTATTACAGTCTCACCCTTAAGTTACTTGTTATTACAGTCTCACCCTTAAGTCAGTTATTACAGTCTCACCCTTAAGTTACTTGTTATTACAGTCTCACCCTTAAGTTACTTGTTATTACAGTCTCACCCTTAAGTTACTTGTTATTACAGTCTCACCCTTAAGTCAGTTATTACGGTCTCACCCTTAAGTTACTTGTTATTACAGTCTCACCCTTAAGTTACTTGTTATTACAGTCTCACCCTTAAGTCACTTATTATTACAGTCTCACCCTTAAGTCAGTTATTACAGTCTCACCCTTAAGTTACTTATTATTACAGTCTCACCCTTAAGTTACTTGTTATTACAGTCTCACCCTTAAGTTACTTGTTATTACAGTCTCAACCTTAAGTTACTTGTTATTACAGTCTCAACCTTAAGTTACTTGTTATTACAGTCTCACCCTTAAGTTACTTGTTATTACAGTCTCAACCTTAAGTTACTTGTTATTACAGTCTCACCCTTAAGTTACTTGTTATTACAGTCTCAACCTTAAGTTACTTGTTATTACAGTCTCAACCTTAAGTCACTTATTACAGTCTCACCGCTAGCTCGATCCGGCCCACAAACAGCCGGTTGGGGATGATGCTTCCAAGGCACCACGGGGCATTCCGGGCCCAGTAGCGATCCGGTCTCCGGATGGGTTCCACGGTCCAGTCGGGTTCTGGTTTCGGAGACACTTGGTCGTGGTCGCGATCGTGGTCCGGACGGGGAGAGGGACTGCAGCCGGCCCGGGTCTGTCGGGGGTCCATGTCAGCACAGGAATGAATGAATGAATGAATGATTGACTGATTGATTATGAACGGGATTAGTGGAAAGTTACTTCAATTAAAGGGGACATATTACGCCACCGGGTGTGAGCGTGACGAGCCAATCGCAAGCCGTTTCACACTTGTGTCTCGTGACATCACAAGTGGGAACGTCCACCGAGATGTAGGCCTACGCCGCCGAGATCAGTTGACCTGACGTCGGTGGTATTCGGTTCCCACTTGTGACGTCACTAGACGGTAACAGTAGGAAACGCTTGCTAACGGCGAATCACGCACACAGTAATTCCGTAATAAGGTCACATGTGCCCTTTTTAATACAACGATTTTTTTACATTTACATGTAATAATATACAGCGATGTCCACGATAACCGCACATTTTTATAAAGTATAAAGTAAGATTAGCTGTTGACTGTGAGTGAGTGTTGAATTTCATGACATCATATAAAATATAACTTTTTTTGTTCACTGGCAGACGTCGGGAGCTAAAGTTCGTGTTCGTCGTTTGTGACTCACCGTCGTGTCGCCGTCCATCTTGTAGCTTCAGCCTGGTGTCAGTACTGGATGTTAATGTAGTTGTTGTTGTTGTTGTTGTTACTGCTGCTATACACGTAGCATTAACACACTGACTGACTCACTGACGAACTAACGAGTGAGAGAGTTAATCGTTAATATTGGAGTTGTACTCGAATGGCGGCTCACGTTCCCGCCCTGGGGTTTCTACACGTGCGGCTTTGGCGCCCCCGTGTGGCGGGAAGTCTACTGGTTTTAAATTCACACGAGATGGAGGTCAGGGTCTAGGGTTAGGGTTAGGGTCAGGGTTAGGTCAGGGTTAGTGTCAGGGTTATGGTTAGGGTCAGGGTTAGTGTCAGGGTTAGGTTAGGGTCAGTGTCAGGGTTAGTGTTAGGTTAGGGTCAGGGTTAGGTCAGGGTAGGTTAGGGTCAGGGTTAGGTTAGGGTTAGGGTTAGGGTTAGGGTTAGGGTTAGGGTTAGGGTTAGGGTTAGGGTTAGGGTTAGGGTTAGGGTTAGGGTTAGGGTTAGGGGTAGGGTTAGGGTTAGGGTTAGGGTTAGGGTTAGGGTTAGGGTTAGGGTTAGGGTTAGGGTTAGGGTTAGGGTTAGGGTTAGGGTTAGGGTTAGGGTTAGGGTTAGGGTTAGGGTTAGGGTTAGGGTTAGGGTTAGGGTTAGGGTTAGGGTTAGGGTTAGGGTTAGGGTTAGGGTTAGGGTTAGGGTTAGGGTTAGGGTTATGGTTAGGGTTAGGGTTAGGGTTAGGGTTAGGGTTAGGGTTAGGGTTAGGGTTAGGGTTAGGGTTAGGGTTAGGGTTAGGGTTAGGGTTAGGGTTAGGGTTAGGGTTAGGGTTAGGGTTAGGGTTAGGGTTAGGGTTAGGGTTAGGGTTAGGGTTAGGGTTAGGGTTAGGGTTAGGGTTAGGGTTAGGGTTAGGGTTAGGGTTAGGGTTAGGGTCAGGGATAGGGTTATGGTTAGGTAGGGTTAGGGTTAGGGTTAGGGTTTAGGTGNAGAACAGCGCACTATGTGTGTGTATGTGTGTGTATGTTGTGTGTGTTGTGTGTGTGTGTGTTGTGTGTGTGTGTGTGTGTGTGTGTGTGTGTGTGTGTGTGTGTGTGTGTGTGTGTGTATGTGTGTGTTATTTGGTTAAATGTCTCCGTGTGGGAGTACGGTGTGGGTCCATCATGTTAACATTTATAGCCATTCCCTCCCATAACTCACTCGCAGCAAGGAAAACAGGCTAATGCGCATTTTGGCCTTTCTGAGTTTTGGGGTTCTGGGGCTTTGCAGACCCCCCTGGTGCGACTGGTCCAGATTGACTCTGACACTGCAAGCCATGAGCAAATTGGATCAAGAAAATTGCCTATATTATATTCTTACATGTTAGTTCTTTGTGCTCTACATCTTAAGGGACCGGTGTGGTTAATGAACTCGAGACACGTGTGCAGTACATCGGGCCCTGCTTCTCGATGTCAATGTTTCTCTGTACTTTGCTGTCCCCTTTACAAATAAACAAGTGGCGACCGGCGGTACTGCAGCGACACCCCCAGCAAGCCATAGACCGTGCAAAATGTCGCCGCCATTCTTTCGTAAGCTTATCCAAATGACATTTTCCCGCCATGTGTTTGCGTTGCGCGTCGCATCGAGAGCGAAAGCCGTATCATACATCGTCAGCCCCCACGCACGCCTTTCTTAAGCACGTCCAGAGATCCCGGGAATTAAGATGTCTGCCCTTTGTCACCGGATTTTGTGGAGCAAAATGAATTGGCCGCCGTCACGCCGCACGCTATAACGTGCTACGTCCTTTCTTGCTCGCGCGTTAGCACAGGCCCGCGTTACAACCGCAGACATTTTGTTCGGAACGCGTGCCGCCGTGTTCACCATGAGCTTAATCGGACGAAAACTGGGGTCTTTGAGTGATTAAATGTTCTCGTCTGGTTTCATCACACGAGGCAAAGCAATGTGTGTGCTGCATTAAACTGTTGCTTTTTTATTGACGTCCCATTTTTTCGATTTGTCCTCTCAGAACACGCAGTAACTCACACATTGTTGTTCATTTGTTTTACGAAAAACACCGAAGACGGTCGACACTAGAGAGAGAAAATAAGACAGAGGGAGAGAGAGAGGAAGGGAGGGAGGGAGAAAGAGAGGGAGAGAGTGGAGAGGAGAGAGAGAGAAGGGGGAGAGGGAGAGAGAGAAGAGAGAGGGGAGAAGAGAGAGGGAAGAGGGGGAGAGAGAGACAGAGAGAGAGGGAGAGAGGAGAGACGGGGAGAGAGAGGGGGGGAGAGAGAGAGACAGAGAGAGGTAGGAGCCCACTCTGCTTCATTTGCTCTACATTTGGCTTCAATTAGTGGAAAAGACCCCCCCTTCTGCTTCTCTTCTCTACCCTCTCTCTCTCTCTCTCTCTCTCTCTCTCTCTCTCTCTCTCTCTCTCGTGTGTGTACATATGTGTATACCTAGCCCCCTGCTGCTGTGTCCCCCGTAATGGATCACCACCACATAGGCAGATAGACCCCACCCCACACACACACATTCAACACACACACACACACACACACACACACACACACACACACACACACACACACACACACACACACACAAAGCGCTCTCTCAGTGTGTCAGACTGCTGGGCTTGTGGAGACACGGGGAGTATAAATGGTTACACATTGACAATAATGGCCGTTTATGAGGGATTTCAAAAGTTTTTACATGAAAGAGGGGGGATTACGCTCATGTTTCGGCAAACGGAAGAAACAAAACATTGTGTTTAAAGGGACCCATGCCCGTGTGGCACGATAACATCGGAAATTTCAAGGATTAGTTTATGGTTCATGGAGATTATGGGGAGATATCGCAACACAAAAGAGTCCACTCTCCACTGTGTACGTGTGGGGGGGGATTAAGGTCGCTGATTGGATCACTGGACTAACTAAAACGTCTTGTAGAGTGTGCTAAAGGTGTTATCGGTTTCACCATTTGGCAGATTCGACTCGATGCCTTGTAATTGCTCCTCTCCGAGGCAAAATGTGCCATCTGAGTATCGGTTTAAATCGGTTTAAATGTTCCAGCTTTTGGGTTTTAATGTCATAACTGTGCAATCCTTGTTTCATTTACGCAAAGCCGACCACAGAGCGTGGACTGTGACCAAGACATTTCAAACAACAGCGAGACACGTCACGCTGACAGAACACATTGGACGCGCGAGGAAAAGTGTGGAGAGACCCAACCGAGGCGGCTGAATTTATTGTGTCATCTCGTGGTCTTCGTGATTGAAAGACAATGAGTGAGAGACACTGAGGGAGAGAAGGAGAGAGAGAAAGAGAGAGAGAGAGAGAGAGAGAGAGAGAGAGAGAGAGCGAGACATAGAGAGTGAGTAGGGGAGTCCAGATCTCTCAAATCTAATAATCAAGTCAGCAGATGTCATCACTCTTAATTCCCCCCACACGTGTGTGTGTGTGTGTGTGTGTGTGTGTGTGTGTGTGTGTGTGTGTGTGTGTGTGTGTGTATGTGTTATTTTAACCATTGTACACACACCCAGTAATTCCTAATTCTGAAAACCTCCTGATTATTGCGTCAGGACATTGAGGCGACCATCAGCTTTTGACCTTGTTTTGACATAAAACCGTCATGTTTTATCAAACCTGGCTCTAGCATAGGCTCAGCATATGGAGGTTCGACGTCCCTAATCCATTTAATAGGAAAATGTTCTCTGAAAACGTGACGTTTGCTGACGTAAACACAAGGCAGTTGCTTTGACAGCTTTTTACATGCATTGCATTCATTGGACCGAGAAAATGTGAATCTGTCAATTGTTTAAACACAAGGCAGTTGCTTTGACAGCTTTTTACATGCATTGCATTCATTGGACCGAGAAAATGTGAATCTGTCAATTGTTTATTACTTGGCTGTGCAGCACTTATTTGGTTCTGTCCAGTAAAACAGTTTATGTCTGTATTCCGTGGACTACAAACATGGCTTTCCAAATCCACCATGCAGAGATGACATTGAAAGAGCAGAGACTGTGTGAGAGTGTGTTGTGATGGATTAAAATGCATGCAAACCGCATATCTGTTCAATATAAGATTCATAAAATAGGGAAATAGGGGCACTTTAAGATGACAAACTCCTACAGGCGCAGTCTGAGGTGAACCTCACTCAATTGCACCAATGCTGATCATGTGTTGTGCACAGCACCCACCCCAGGACATGTTCTCAAAGCATTTGGCCTCATCTCTAACCGTCTGCTTCAGACATCTTCGCTCACCCTCCTTGTGTGGAGGTACAGCTGCTGAGGACGCCAGCCATATCTCGCTGGTCCACAGTAACACAGTTAGGGTTAGGGTTAGGGTTAAGGTTAAGGTTAAGGTTAGGGTTAGGGTAGGGTTAAGGTAGGGTTAGGGTTAGGGTTAGGGTTAGGGTTAGGGTTAGGGTTAGGGCTAGGGTTAGGGTTAGGGTTAGGGTTAGGGTTAGGGTTAGGGTTAGGGTTAGGGTTAGGGTTAGGGTTAGGGTTAGGGTTAAGGTTAGGGTTAGGGTTAAGGTTAGGGTTACGGTTAGGGTTAAGGTTAGGGTAAAGGTAGGGTTAAGATTAGGGCTCGTGTCACCATTTGAGTGGCAAGTTCCTGCTTTGAGGTGTGTGACGATGAGGTGCTGTGTACGGTCTCTCAGCGGAGCGACTGTAACATATGGATGTAGAGTATACGAGTACACCTGCACCGCTCTGTACCGCACACCACCGGCTCTCAGCCAACACGGAAGCCCACCTCCAGAGCCACTTCCGCCTCCTCCTCCTCCTCCTCCTCCTCCTCCTCCTCCTCCACAGCAGCAGCGGCGGCGGTTGTTACGAAACACTAAAGTCAGTGTGACGCCGCGGAGCTCTGCGCATTCCAAACCTCCCATCAAGTCGTATCCTCAGGGTTCTTGATCGGGCCTGTCAGCATTCTTCCCCTCCACCGACCAAATATTTACTCATTCATGCTCTCCCACCCCCACCCCCCCCCCTCCCTCCCCCCCATTATTCAGCAATTCTCTTCAATCTGAATCAGCGACCGTGCGTCAGCCTCAGTCATGGCGCTAAATGGACCACATCCGTAGGAAGTCGGCTCGGTCGGAAGGAATCCCGCTGCACCAGAAGACGGCAATTTGAGTGCAGCCGCTCCGGCTGGGAGCACAGCAGTGTCTCCCGTCTCCCGCTTGACTTGATTGATTTGTAACTGTAACTGCACACCATCGTTAAGCCACTTCAGGCCAATTAGCTTTTACTTAGCACGCAACATGCCCAGCAGGATGGCTCTTGGTTGGTTGTTCACATTAAAAAATAAAAAAATAAAAAGAGAACGTTTCGTACATGGCGACGATGAGAAGGAGAGAGCAAGAGACGTTATGGTGTGAGCTGTACTCTGCCTTTTTCTTTTCTTTTATTTTCCATTTTCTTTTCTTTTCCTTTCCTTCTGTCTGTTCCACTAACGCAACGATTTCATCTGAATTTTAACTGCCTCAGTATGAAATGCTAACTGTAATTACCATGGCTAACAGTACTAAACGATGAATTGATAAATCACAGATACAGACACAGATATGGACAAATGTTCAACATGAACTAATTGTTCTCAGCATAGAGAGTGCATACTTATCCCATGTTCCGCTGAGATGATTAATAGTAACAACAAATACAACATCTCATTACATGTAGAAATGGAAGACTATTGCAATCGGACAATCAAAGCTCGGACATTTTCTAAACGGGCATGTATTTGAAGCATCTCTCGCTTAAATTATGCAATCCCTACTTTTTGTGTGGCAAACTAAAGATATCCTTGCATTTAGTGAATTGACATTGGGTGTACGTCAATTCTGAAAGGTGAAACGACTAAACAAAGTTACAAGATCTGTAATCTAGTCATGCTGATGAGAGAGAGAGCCCCGTAAACACATCCGTCTCCCAAATAGCTGAAAAATGTGAGGAAGAAACAGAGACAGATAGACAGACAGACAGACAAACACAGAGAGACAGACAAATAAGCTGACAGAAAGACAAACAGAG